>NDGM010685749.1:0-11820 GCA_002564305.1 Octomys mimax
AGTTACAATAATTAATACATTGCATATTGTTGTCTTCACAGTAGTTATTCATAGTACAAGATGTAGACCTGATATCTTGTCTAAACTTTATTAGTGCAAAACTTCCTTCTCATTGAACACATTCTATAGGGATTTAAAATTTAGCATATTAACAATTGATGGAAAATACTTGTTCCATGTTATGTCTATGGTGTTTGATATTCAGACAGACAGTGATGTCAAGCTCAACTGTCTATGATATAGGGTAATAATATCATTAAGCTTCTCTTCTGGATGGTTAACAAGTTAAGTATGCAGACCAAAAAATTAGAAAAAGAAGTGCTACAAGGATAGCCAACATTGTGGCCCTAGCCCTTCAAGGTCAGTGAGGACTCAGGACAGAAAAGAACCTGTATTATAACATTCTGTAACACAGTTTGCATTTGAGGCAAAAAGAATCAGAAAAATCTCTTGCTTCCTCTAGCTCTGTATTGGTGAAATATTGTTTTATTTTTCCTAAAGTATACCAGTAAACTTAATTCAAAGAACACATGCATATCTTAAGATTCTATTATATGTTCTTGGGAATGTATTACTTTGTTCTAGAGTTGAGAATCACTTCTCCCTACCATGGTATAAATATATCAGAAGAAATTTGCTTACCTGTGAGTAATAGGCTACACACTTCTGACTCCCATCCTGAGCTACTGGGAACGGTTTCCTCTAAGAGATAATCCCCGAAATTGCCTGGAGAGTTAGATAAGAACTATCCCAGCTAGAGAATGCATTCTAAGCAAAGACAGCGAGGCTTGCAATAGACTGTTGTATAAAAGGAAATCCAAGAGAGGTACCTTTACAGTAGGAAGACAGTTGAGAAAACAGAAATGTGTGAGGTGTAATCAAAGTCATAGAAAGATGGATTGTATTACAGGCCAGGAAGAGTACCAATTATTTTCATTGACAATAGGAAAACATTTAAGGGCATTAAGCATAAATGTATCCACCAGATGACATGGTGATATTTTTATTTTATCTAGCAGCCATGGAAAGCATAGATTTAATGACAAACAAACAAAACAAGGAGACTGTATCAAAAGCTACCACAGGAATCCAAGTAGGAGACCATAAGGGACTCATCTGAGAAATCCTAGAGGAAGTAAGAACAGCAAATCAAAAGATATATTATTTTGACATTTATTGAACATTAATTGTGTCTAGAATACTAGGGGAGAAATTAACTATCTAGTCCAACTTTGTATAAATGTCTCAATTTGTTTTATAGCTTCCCCAGTACACTGTTCCCAATCTCTGATTGACTACTACCGATGATGGAGAGCTAACTCCCTCATGCCAGTCAATTCCCACTTTAATTATTAGAAACGACTTTGGATTGCTTCCTTAGATTGAGTTACAATTGTCCACCACACCCTCCAGTCCCCCCAGTCAACTTTTGGTCCCATCCCTTAGAGCTGCAGACAAAACTTAATCCCTGTTCTGCATGACAGCATCTCAGCTATTGGATGATAGCAATCATATTTCTCAAAATTATCCTTTCAGATAAGAAATTTCCTTATTTCTTCATAGGATTCAACTTCTTCCACCCTCCCCCCAGTACATAGCATGTTCAAATTTTATCCATTATTTCAAGTCCAACTTGGATGTCAGCACAATGACCTCAGGTTATGCATCTCTGGATAGATTCCAGCTTCCAAAGCATTCTTTAACTGTAGCACTCAGAACTGAACCCTGTCTTTCTGAGCGATCTAAGCACCATGCACTTGAACAAGGCTCTCTTCTTTTCCAGCTTCTCCATTTCGGGATATAATGCTATTACAGAGGCACTCAATGATAAGAGCAGGTCAGTAGGTTCAGTGGGGAAAGGATCATAAAGCAGTGTGCTCGGTGGTCCAGCGACACACAGCATTAGCATCATTTCAGAGCTCATTAGAAATGCGACTTCTCAGGCTGAGAGGTGCAAATCCTTACCCTGATCTGATTCAGCATCTCGGAGCGACAGATCTAGGAACCTGGGCTTTAAAACCATTTTCAAATTAATTCTTGCACATGCTAGTGTTGGAGATGCACTGATGGAGTGGGTCTTTGACTCTGTGTTCAAGGAGATTTTAAAAGCCCAGGCACTTGCTTTTAAAACTAAACCTGTTTCCTTTTCTCACACAAGGACTGAAGCAATCTTTTGGAGGACCACAGACTGTGCCCTTTAAATGCTGGGGGCGGGGGGTGGTAGGGAAATGCTACTTGCCCTACTTAAGTTTTACAGTCTAGTGGTTGTAGGAAATATTACAAACAATTTGGAAGGAAAGGAACAAAAAGTAAAATAAATAAATAAATAAATAAATAAATATCGAGAAAAAGAAAACAAAACAAAACAATATGCTTTGGTCAATCCATTACATAAAGGACCGAGCCGCTGACCTTTTCATTCTGTCTGTGCTGCGCATGCAGCAACTCTGTAACCTTTTCCAGCTGGAATAGAAAGTTCAATTAAGTTTGTTGGCTCAGAAATCTGCCCGTGTCCCGGAGAGCAGATTAGGCACTTAGGGGCTGCAATTATCCATCTGCTGCTTCTGCAAAAACTGAAAAGAATGCACACGTGCGGTACCTATCTCGGGGCACGTGCCGAGGCGGACGTGTGTGAGTGTGCATGAACGTGCACATGCGCAGACAATGGGTCAGCAACAGCTGCAGCTAAGAAATCCGATTGCTTCCAAATTTAAGCTCTTCATGCGTTGTTGGTGATTATTATTAAGTTAGACCAGAGCCTAGGAATTGAGTCTTATCCAGTTCCTGGCTACCAAATTCTTTCTCTGTTCATAGTTATGGAAAGGCACCTCCAACATTTCCAAGTTTGAGGATAGAATACGACCTTGGCCCTGGTTATGAGGCTATTAGGAGATTGCCTTCAGTATTCAGGTGACTAGATACCAAGTCTTCCTGGCTTGAGGAAAGAGTACGTGCAGTGATTAAGAATCCTAGCTGTGGGGTTGTACAGTGAAGTTTGGATCTGACGCTGAGCACAGTAGCCTGCATAATATGAAAAGCAGAACAAGGCTTTTAACTCTCAGAACTTCAGTTTCCCCTTCTGTAAGGTAGAGACAATGATATTAATCTCATAAAGTGGTTATAAAGATGAAACAATACAGAAAATGTAATCATCTGGCACACAGTCTGTTGAATAGTAGCTTGGCTTTTTGTGATATTGATAGTCTTCCATTAGGCTGTGGTTTGAATGGTTAGCTGCTGAAATTTCTCCTCTTACACCTGTGTCCTGTGCTTGCAAACAGGGCGCCACCTTTCTGCGTCTTGACAGCATCTCGCTCAGGGTCTGTGAACTGTCTTGTGCTTGCGTCTGAGTTTACAGGGCAGTCTCTGGGTTTCATATCCACTCTCACATGTTGTAAGATCAGGGGAGTGAATTCTTAAAAGTGAAAAATAGATAATTCCTCTCCCCATGTCCTTCCATCCCCAGCATAAAGCTTTCCAATAGACTTACACAGTTTTTAAACAAGATGCAGACTCCCCATGGAGGCCTAGAGGGCCTACAATAGTCTGGTCCCTGTTTACCATCATTTTTAGCTTCTTCACTCCTGCTTCACAATGCTCAGGGTCACAGCAGCCTTGGTTTATGAACCTGAACACACCTAGATTCTTCCTGTCTCAGGCTTCTGTACAACTGTGGCACTGCCTACTGTGCTTTCTCCCTAGGGCCTCCCCCAGTCCTTCGCAACATCTCCTTGGTAGGGTTCCTTGGACTGTCTTTTCCAAACTAATGAACAGCTATGGACACTTGGTACCAAGCTCCACACTTTACCTTATGCACAGGTCTTTTCTTACATACATGTTATCTGTCTTTCAGCCACTAGACTGCAGATTTCATGAGAGCGAGGACATGGCTTGTTTTGCTCAGCATACTGTCTCCATCAATAAATCTGTTCTCTCTGCATGAAAGGTGATCAGTTCACCATTTGTTAAGTGAATGAGTCTAAGCCTGAGCCCTGAGGCCTGAAATCTTTCTATGACAGCATTTGCTTGAGGTTTACATTGTTCTTCAGCTTTGGACCCCACGAGCCTTGACACAAGGCATGCTATATGCTCCTCTCCATTACTCTGCTCCCCTACTGGCTCACTCCTTTTTCCCCATTCCCTTATCACCATGGTTTCCATACCATGCTTGTGTGCCTGCCTACTCTACTTCATTTCTGTTTCATACAGATGTCTCTATGGCAAGCACAAAATGAACTCCCATTGCCACATCTAGAGAAATACCCTTAATCAGTAGGCTTAGCTTGAATTGTACTGTGACAGTGAATATATTACCAGGAAATGGGCAGACCATATGAACAACAGCACTCTAACCCCCAAGCCATGAGGCATGTAGCTTAGGAGGTCAAACCACAATCTCTCCAGCAATGGGCCCCAGACAGCCAGAAGTTGATCAGTCACTGCCAGCTCACTTAATTGTTGCTCTCTCCTCCAAAATAAGGCCAACTAGAGAAAGACAAATATGCTCCAAACTAGTCACACGGGGTGCTTGTGTGCAGCATCTTACACCCCCAACATCCAAGGAGCACTTCTGGAGGCTTCCGTTTTCTTACAATAAACCTTTCTCACTCGCTTGCTTTCCAGTCTGCCACACAACAGTGATGCGGACTGACACCCTTGAATGTCTGAATGCGCAGCCCCTGTGGCTTCTTGTTTGGAGCACCGGTAGTGCCATCTACATGTCTGCTCTCTGGCAACTGTTAACTAATCTTCCCTCAACTTAGTGGCTTCAAACATCCTTCCTATTTAGCTCATAATTTTTTTTGTATTTATTTTATTTTTTAAAAAATAACACCAAGTAGTGATAGTAATGAAAAAATATTAGAAAAGGTATGGAATTTCACTAGACACAAAACACATGGATTTGACAGTATTTGTTGTATTGCGGAGTGTTGTCTTCAACTCAGTTGTTTAGATTACCGGATACAAGCATGCCAAATTGGAAAAAGAAAAATAAATGTTAAAACAATTTAATATATGTGCTGCTGAAGCGAGCACAGTAAATGTTAAAAGAATTGAAGAAGAAAGAGGAAAAAAGAAAAGCATCAGTTTCTCTTTTCTGTAGCCCAACAGCAATCCACAGCACAATTATCCAAACTACCCTGACTGCATCCGTATATCTCTCCTGCCCCTTCCTCTCCTGTCCTTCTCATCTCAGTAATTCCTCCCTTTTGAACAGATTCATTCCCTTTCTGCAGTATCTGTTGTTCCTTTCAGATTTTATTTAGTCTTGCAGGTTCTACCTTGCTCCTAATTTTGGAACCATGAATTTAAGGAGGTCTCAGAAGTTCGTCAGCATCTCTTTAGGCTGTGGAGAGCTACTTGCGACATTGCTTCTTCCTGGGCATGGGAAGGGTCATGTGTGACAAGTCAGTGTGCTGTGGTCTGTTTCACTGTATGGTTGCATTGTCCTTCACAAGCTCCATAGGTGATAATCTCAGGCTAGCTATATTTTTTACATAGAATATAGCTTCCCAGAGACAAGAACTTTATGAAGCCTGCACATTTAAGTACTAGAATAGTCCACAGTTAACATCTACCACATTTATACAAGCCCCACTGGGATGCCATGAAGGTGGTAAACTATATTTTTTTCTATTAATGGAATGGAGACAACATCATGGTACAAAAACGTGTGTGGGGTAAGAGATGTGGCCGTCAAAGTGATGTCTCACTAGGCTTCAGAGATCGCTCAGTGATCTAAGTGCCTGCCTAGGCAAGCACAAGGAGCCAGTCTGAAGCCACTAAGTTAAATAAGTTCTTAAAATCATGTAGGAATAAGGAATCCAAACCCAGTCTGTCTGAGGCAAAAGTCAAGGCATCACTATATGGGCAATTCTGAGACTTACAATAGTTCCATTTATGATATTTCTATTTTACAATAGCCTGAAAGTACATTTTCAGTAGAAACAGTAATTCTCATTTTGAATTTGGTCTTTTCCTGTAGTGGAGATATGTGGTCACAGCCTCTCATCACACTGGGCAGTAGCAGCGAGCTGTAGACTGCAGTCTGCCTCACAATCAATCTCAAGGGTAAACGCCCAATATTCTCCAGCTTACTTTCCTGCTGAACTATGACATTAGGTCAGTTAGGTATATTAAATGCTGTTTTGATTTAAAGTATTTTCAGTTTACCATGGGTTTATTGAGACTCTCTTCCATCGTAAGTAGAGTCTCCACTGTATTAGGCTTTTGGGGGGCTTGGGCTATGTTCTGTTAGTATTCATTAGGTTGTGAATGAGAGTAATAACAAACTGGAAAGAGGTTTTGTTTATTAATGTCAGTAGGCAAAATGACTTTCCCCTGAATTGACTATGTCAGCATGATCAATGACATAAAAGGAAGTTAAAGTATTAATTTAATTTTTAAAAGGTTTTAAGTGCCTACTAAGTGTCAAGAACTAGAATAAACCCTGGAGGATGAAGTAGTGATAAACACCAACCCAACTCTTGAAGCTTACTTTTGTGGACTGTGGAAGAAGAGAGATGGAGACTAATTAAAGAATAATTAATACTGGCCAGAGGAAAAAAAAAGTGGAGGAGATACAATTTAACTTCTGCACATGGGATATAAGAAGTGTTTTCCTTGAGGACATGAAGGCAAGTGATATTGCAGTGAAAGACAAATGTAACCAGACAAGGATTGGGATGTAAGACATGTTGGGCTCAGGAGATGGTGTTTGTAAAGATCCTGAGCCTTCTGTATGGCAGGAAGATCAAGTCATGATAACACAATAAGGCCAGTGTAGCTGCAGAACATGGAAAATCATCGCCTTTTTCTCTTTTAATGTATTTGGTACAAGGTCTCACTACGCAGCTCGGATTACCCAGTGCTGGGATTATAGGCACACACCACCATGCCTGTTCTTGGTGGACAGCTTGGTGAGCCCAGGGTGGGGCCCTCACAACATGTAGTACTGGGGTTCTACATGAATTAAGAACTTATTTAAAATTTATGACATAAACAAAATTATGTAAGCTACTTTTTACAAAGCAGTTAGCACAATGCTTGATCTAGTATTCACTCCAATAGTTCAACTTTATGTAAACAGTTGGAAATGCAAATTTTTAGCATAACATGAACCTTAATAGAATTTATTGCCATTGCATCACGTAAATTTTGCTTAATCTTTTCTATTTCAGCTTTCATATGATCTAAGTATACTGATTGAGGTGAGTAGAAAATAATTCACAATGCAACCTTAAAAGAAACTGAGATTTACTTCAACCTAAATCAGCATAATTGATTTATTGATTCTTTAAGAAGAAAAATAAATGTGTCTCCCATGTTTATTCCAGCTGTTAATTTATTCATTAACTTTGCTTTTCATCAGTGGGTAGAATGATAAAGATTTAAAAAAATGAGGACATGTCACTTATTTGATATAAATATACTTCTATTTAGGGAAATTAAGCTGTTCAGCATGGCAAAGATACAAACTTTCAAAATATCCTGTGCAAATGACTAAACATATATTAGACTCTAGAGGTATTTCTATACTAACAGGAGTTTTACCTTCACAACCTGTAACATATGTCCATTGTAAAGGTGAGTAAACTGAGGTGCAGAGAAAAAGCATTGCACTGTCTTGGAAACAGTGTAGCAAACATTGGGATCTAATTTTGTACTAGCATTAACAGGTACTCTGTCTACTCTGAATCCTTTCACAGCTTGTTCTAGCTAGGAAGAGATAGGCGAGGCAACAGAGAGATATCACAACAGGGAAATTAATTTCAAGTTGCCTTAGTCATTGCTGTCAGACTGCAAAGCTCTGACATGGATTAGCAGCCTGTCCACTTCGTCCTCTGGGAGGAAAACACCAGTCCTGTTCGAGCGTGACTGAGGTGGCACCCCCAGAGCTTCTGCCAGTCCCGCCATCAGACAGGACGTGCCTGGGAAGAAGAATTTGCAGCCAACTGCTCCATCATTCAGGTCCCCATCTGTGTCAATTGAGTAATTTATGGATGCAGTTTTGCCTGCACTGCAAAGGAGATGCACAGGACCTTTGGAAATAATTCAATCTCTTTCAGGAGAACACATTTGGGGAAATTATTGCTAATGCATCTGAGTAAGACGTGCTCGACCCCAACAAATATTTCATGCAATTATAGCAAAGATGAGATGGTGACATCCAGTGACCATCAATCATTCCCCAGATCAATAATAAGCATGGAACATGCAATCAAACCTAATCAACACCCTGTGATTAAAGAACAGGCCTTTCTTCCTTGCTTACAGGGTCATACTCCTTTGAAAGGGTTGGCCTGGAGTCCTTGAAACATTACCATAGTTGGCAAGCACAGAAAAATATGGACCTTAGAACCAAAACTGGTCTGGGTCAGATCCTATTCGTACTTTTTTCTCAATCTTTGACGATTACCAGCAATAATAATTAACTCCCATTTCACAGTTTCTGTTCTCAGGATGTATGCCAAGCACTTCGTTTGTGACATCCGATTTAACCCTTATATTACATGGGAAGTGCACTCCAGGGTACCTCTCTTCAATGAAGGAAGCGCATCTCAAGAGACAGATTGGCATATTCAAAATGATATTCACAGCAACTTGCAGAAACATAACTCAAATCCAAGTCTATCTAATAAAAGCTTCTGTAATTTTTAAACTGGTCCTACATTAGAATCACCTGAAGAGCTAGAATATTTTTATACATTAATTAAGTTGAGGCAATTTGTCATGTAAATGATGTTTTAAGTACATACATGCGATTAAATCTACTTAACAATTTCATTATATTGGATTCACACAGAAATCATTTTTTGTGATGAGAATATGTCACTTCTACTCTTTATATTTTAAAGAAAGCAATATATTATTATTAACTCTAGCCACCTTGTCATACAATAGATGTCTTGAAATACATTTCTCCTCTTTTATTGCAATCACATATGCTTTAACACCCATTTTTTGTCCCAATGCATAGCAATGTTTAGTAATCACCATTACTTTTTATACTTTCATGGGATTGGCATTTTGTGATTACACATACAAGAGATCATGCAGTATTTATTTCTCTGGATTTTGCCTATTTTAAGATACATAATGTTTTCGCAGTTCATCCTTGTTATTACAATGTACAAAATTTAATTTAATTTAATATTTGGTCATGTGTCTGTACCACATTTTCTGTATCTGTTCATCAGTGGATAGACACCAAAGTTAATTTCATATCTTGGCTAAGGTAATAGTTCTGTAATGACACAGGAGTGCACATATCTCTTCAAGTAGTGATTTCACTTCCTCTGGAAATATACTAAGTATTGAGATTACAAGATCATTTTTTGATTATTATTTTTAATGTATTTGGTTGTTACAGGGTCTCACTACACAGCTCTGACTCCTTGTGATCTTCCTGTTTTCATCCTTTCCAGTGCTGGGATTGCAGCTGTACACACCACCATGCTTGGACTCTGTGGCTGGATTAGCCCAACCTCAGGTTGGGGCTGGCACAGTATGTGGTGCTGGGGATCAAACTGTGGCTCCTGAGTTTGCCTAAGCTTGCCAAAGTAGGTGCTTTAGTCCACTGAGCTATCTCATAGGCCTCCTGTTTTTGACTGTTTTAGTAACTTCCACATTGTTTACCATAATAATTATACTAACTTACATTCTTGTCAACAATGTCAAAGGGTTTTATTTGTGGCAAACTTTTTTAGTATTACCAATATCTGGACCTCTGTTACCTTGTAACACCTAAAGCATAGGCTTTAAGAGTGGGAAATAAGCATGTATTATTTTTGTCATCTTAGTTACTTTTCTTGTTGCTGAGACAAAATCCCTAAAACCCACAAGTTAAAAAGGAAAGGCTTATTTCAGCCGGTGGTTTGTGGTTTCAGTCCATAGTCAATTGGCTCAAAGGGAGGGTAGCATGGCAGAGGGGTATCACAAAGCAGAAATAGTACATGGTATGGCAGGCAGGAAGCAATAAGCAGCAAGT
Source organism: Octomys mimax (assembly GCA_002564305.1). Lineage (NCBI taxonomy): Eukaryota > Metazoa > Chordata > Mammalia > Rodentia > Octodontidae > Octomys > Octomys mimax. The sequence goes on from NDGM010685749.1 coordinate 9,992, forward strand.
AGCTGCATCAAGCCTACCTTCTTTCTGTCCCTTTATATTTCATTCAGGCTATAAGCCTATTGATTGGTGCCACCCATGCACAGGGTGGGGCTTCCACTAACTACACCCTTAATCCCCATACCACACCCTTCTTCTCCTGTATAGTTTTCTTTTAAAGTGATGCAAAGCTATTCTGTGTGGCCATAAGAGTAGGAAGAGGTAATGATGCAACTTTTGATAACAAGTCATAAAGGCACAAGTGGTTTTCCTTGATCTCTTAGCTGATTCATTCATTTTGGTACTAAGTTGCTGTGTCAAGAAGAAGACACAAAAAAGCCCCTTGGAAGAGCCCCTGTGAGAAGGTCAGAGGTCTATTGTCAGTATCCAGCACCAACTTGCCCGCTGCTGAGTGACAGGGAGCAGCTACTGACACCCCCCAGGAAACAGCAGCCTCAGTGGGCAACTTGACTGCATCCTTGTGAGATAGCTTGAACTAAAACAATCCAGCTAAGCTTCCCCCTGAACTTCTGCCCTACAGAAACTGTGAGATGCATTAAATATTTCCTAATGCTTTAAGCTTGTGAATTTCAAGATAATTAGTCATGCAGCAAAGGACAGTAACTCCAGGTCACCAGTAAGTCTAGAATACATTGAGTCAGGGGGAATACTATAGATGAGCTCAGACAGAAGCCAGAGGAACTACCTTATAGGGCTTTGTAGTTTATAGCAAGGAATTTACATTTACTTTGAGTGTGGCTGACATCCATGGGAAGGTTTTGATCATGAGAGAAACATTCAATGAGAAAGGAGTTCCATGCTGACTGTGTAGACAGCTGAACACAAGGGAGCAAGGAGAATATGTGTGGAAGTGGTAGGTGCCACCTTGGTATGTCCAAGTGAAACGTGGTAAGGACGTGGGTTCTTCAGGCTCATTTTAACAAGTAGAATCGGTAGAGTTTTGTGGAAGATTGGATGTGAGACTTGAGAGAATGAAAAGATAGGGTGAATTAAAAGGGTTTTTTTTTTCACTAGAGGAAAGGGTTGCTATTTATGGAATGAGGACACTGTTATCATGCTGATGGTAGGGAAAATTGGGTGAAGGGTTAGAAATTGCAATAGTAAGAGAAAAAGGAACCAGAAATGGGGATTTAGAAGGAAAGGACAGAGAGGCACAAAGGGAACCAGGAGAGTGCAGAATTCTAGATGGCATGAAAACAAAGGACTTTAAGAAGCAGAGTGAACAATGGGATCAGATACTGCTGAGTATTTGAATAAGATGAGCAAGGAGAGCTCACCACTGAGTTTGGCATGATGGAGACTTTTGCTAATTTAGGGGGTGAAAAACAGCCTTGCAGTTATACTTATGAACACGTTAACTCCAAAATACATTTTGCAATGTTTTTCTTTTTCTTATGCTCTGAGAAAATAAATACAACTACGGCCATCTGTCCTTCACTGACCAAAGTAACACAATGATCTTCATTGTGTGATTCTCCTTTGTACAGTGATCTAAAATGGTCTCCGGATTTTCATCTTTGGGAACTCATAAGTAGGAAGAACTTGTCCTGGGTGGGAAGCTGGTAATCCCTCATGAGTGTGGGGAGGATGAAGGCTGATAATATGGGTGCTAGGTGAGGCAGAGTCTAGGTAGCAAATACTGATACTGTCCTGCTGGTCAGCAGGAACCATGAAAAAGCTCCACTCTGGGTATTTGACATTTCCATTTTCTTTTTTTTAAAATTTGCTATTCTTTTTTATTTTTTAAATATAATAAAAACAATTATTTGATTGAGAAACAAATATCAATGAGACACTTTCCAAGCTGATTAATAGGACATTTTCAATAATTA
>NDGM010685799.1:0-12764 GCA_002564305.1 Octomys mimax
AAAAAAAAATTTAAACTATTTATTTATTTATTTGGTACAAGGTCTCACTACACAGCTCAGACTTGGAGTGATCCTCCTGTTTCAGCCTCCCCAGTACTGGGATTACAGGCATGCACCACCACGCCTGGGTTTTGTGGTCACCTCAGCAGCAGGAGTTGCAGTGCTAGGGGTCAAACCTTGGTCTTTGTGCTTGTTAGGCAGGTACTTAGAGTGCTGAGCTATCTCCCCAGTCCCACAGAGGTTTCAATGCATCATGTTACAGTGGTCCATGTATACCTGTGCTTATTACAGCAAAACTCATAAGAGCTAAATCTTAGAAGGAGCCTCTATGTCCATCAGTAGATGACCCAGTAAGGAAAATGTGGTGCATGTACACAGTGGGCTCCTACTCAGCTGTAAAGAATGATAAATGATTTGTAGTCAAGTGAGTGTACATTGAGATCATAGTATTAAGTGAACTAAATCAGTCCCAGTAGGTTAAATATTGCATGGATTTGTGCTGCATGAGAAACCTGAAAGATAAACCAAAAAATAGATGACAAAAAAACAGGGAGATAGACTTTGCAGAGAGATAAAGGGATCAGGAATGTGGAAGTCCCGAGGCCAGGGAGAGGAAAGGGAAGTAACAAATATTAAGTTGCAGTACATCTAGGTACCAGGTTCCTACTATGATGCATTAGTTCTGTATCACATGCACTAATAAAGAAGAGAAAACTGAACCAGGGAGTAAACTGCCTGAATATTTATGAACATCAAAGAACAGACCTCACCAGGGCTGCCGAGTGAGATGGTACCCGTGTCTGCCCCCTGAGGTTGAACGATCCCTAGGGACAGTACAGGGGAATGAGAGAGAAAGGCTCCCCCTTTTTTCTCTATCTTTTAACACTTTCTACCTGCTCACTAATAACATGTGGATTTTCGCCAAACAAAAGAAACTCCGTTTCTTGGTGGACACAAAATGGGAGTTCCCCAAGCTAGTGCACTTCTGTCACCATAACTAGAAATGATGTCCTGTAGACTCAGGCCTCGGCCCAGGAGACTGAGTCAGATGCCAACAGCTGCGGTCTCTTGGTCACCACAGCACCTGTTCCCCAGAGGCTTCCGCAACACCGTCTTCCATCCTCTCTTTTGCTGAAGGAGTTTATCGCACTCATGAACACCATTTACTAACAACATGATCAGTTATTAAGAAGGACACCATTCATGACCTACTTGATGAGAGAGGCACCTGGGGCACTCTGGGCACACCACCTGCCCAGCACCTCCATCTGGCCGTCTCTTCTGAAGCCTCCTGACCTCTTTAACTCCGTATTGTCTTTTGTGCTGTGCGGGATTGAGCCACATCCTCCTTATGGATCCACATTCCCAGCCCCACCTCCTTTTGTTTCTTTTGAGACGCAGTCTCACGAAGTTGCTAGACTGCCAAGATTGGGTTCACACTCATCTGGCTCCTGAACATCTTCTTGGGTTTTAGTATGGAGGCACAGCCAATGAAATCATCATTCCCTATCGCTCAGATCAACCTCCTGCCCCTGGCCTCTCCCTTGAAGTCAGTGGTAGTCCTGAAAGTGCCAATCTTCCAATTATAAGCTTGGTTTTCTGGCAAGAAGCCTCCGTCCTGTGGCTCCCTAGGAGTTCCCCAAAAGCTATCTCCTTTTAAACATAAACTCATGTGTGGTTGAAAAGGTTGGTAGTCAATGGCATAAGACCCTTCTCTCACCTTTATTGCTCTTTAATACTTAGGAAATTGCAAGGATTTCAGGAAATCTGATCCACAAACAGGGATAAAGGCCAAATGCATATTTCTTATGATAAATAACAACATCATAGGGAATATAGTGGTCATACAGCACAGCGTATGTGCTTTGGTTTCAGGTATTCCTGGGTTTAGCCCTCTCTCTCTGCTACTGGTGACTAATTATGGAAATTTGAAAAATGACTTTAAGTTCATTGAGCATTTGCTTCCTTATCTAGAAAACAGAGATGTTCAGTGAAGGACCTCATCAGACAGCACACAGAGACAGAGAAGTGGCAGTAGTCTCTCCACTCCTGAGTGACATCCATCAGCAGAGAGGGCCAGCACCTGGCAGGGAGTAGGGTCCACACCCTCAGCAAGCTACAGGGAAATGGAAGCAGGTTTTGGTCATGGAAATGAGTAATGAAGCATTCAAACCAGCTTCAAGGACGGCAGAAGGCTGAAGAAGCCTACATTATCCTCTGTCTTGGGACTTCTGGGAAAGTTGTGGTCACTCAGCCATGGCATACTCAGTGAGCCTGAAAAGCAGATGTGCCTTTTCTTACTTTCAGGTGCGGACCTGCAGGAGGAATGTGTGACCCACATTAAGGAAGACTAAAGTCCAATAGCAGCAATGTGGGTCAGACTCTGTGACATCAGTTGATTCTAGATTATTCCAAAAGCTCCAGGATAACAGAGGTCATCAGTAGCTTCCAAGGCAGATGTGCAACAGCTGTAAATCTTAGCTCTGTCACTTGTACATGGAGTATTTGGGAAGTCACATGATTTACCTGAATCTCATTTTCCTCCTCTATACATTAGGGAAAATATTCCACACAGTATTGGTGGCGTTTCAATAAAATGAGGCCTACAAAAGTGGTTTGCAAAGCGTCAACCCCTAAACACATTGGGGAAGTAGTTATTTCTAACCAGCATTACGGTGGATTTTAGTTGAGTGAAAGAAATTCTTGTACTTCATGTTCTGTGTGGTAGCATCTTTGAATCTGATGTTCTCACTCATCAAACACCTCACAACTCAAAAGCCCTGGAATGACAGAAATAGAAAAACCCATCATCTAATTCAAAGCATCCCCTCCTCTGAAGCTCCTGGCAAGGGAGGTGAAGAGCATTTCCTTTGTTGAAATTGCTTAATTTAAGAGGAAAAGAGAGCTGAAAATGAGGAATGCAAATCTAAAGCAAAGCCCAGCAACGTGCCTGGCTTTGGAAATGGCTCAGAGAAGAACATCTAGTTTCTAGCGAAACCTCCACACACCTTCACTCAGATCTTTTATGCTTGAGGTTCCCAGTAAATGTCACTGTGCTAAGGATTCACCACAGACTTATCTGATCATGTCCTTGGGTTTATGTTCCTCGTCCCTACCTGCCTTAGTTTGTTCCAGCTTCTGTAACAAACTACAGACACAATGACTTGTACCAAGGGCTGTTTATTGCCCACAGCTCTGGGGCTGGGAAGTTTAAGGGCAAGAATCTGGCAAATTCAGTGTTTGGTGAAGCCTGTTTCTGGCTTCCTAGAAGACTGTCTTTTTGCTATGTCCTTACGTGATGGAAAGGACAGAGGCCACTCTAGGAAAGCTTTGAAAAGGGCACAGACCCCATTCACAAGGGTATATTCTTTTCTAACTACCCTCGATGCCCCATCTCCTTCTGTTGGAGGTTTATGCTTCCATGTATGAATTTGAGTGGCACATCCTGTTTACACTGTTGGAGGTAAGTGTGTTCTTTTATTTGTGTGCTTTGTCAGTTGCTGTATTTTTCCCAGGGTGGCAAACTGCACAAAGGCAAGTCATATTCACCTCAGCATCATCAATGCCTATTTCTACATCTAGCTCATGATGGCAACACAGTAAGTAACTTTTGAATGCATACGTGAATCTGGATACCCTGGAAATGCGAGCAGCAGAGGCAGGAAATTGCAATTGGGATGGAAATGAGAAAGCGGAGTAAGACGTGACAGAGCAGCCTAGACAGCAGGCACTGACAATCTGGTCCCCCAGGACCAGGAACCTGGTCAGGACCGTGGTGACAGCTCCTGTGAGGTGGGCAGCAGACTCATGCCTGGAGCCCCTGGTGGGACTGCTATGGGACCTAATGTCAGTGTGCTCAGAGGCGAAGAGCACTCTAAGCTTTATTGAGGACGATGGCGGATGCTGCCTGAGTCAGAGTGCTGGGCTGCTGAGAGATGGTGTTATGGTTTGTGTCTAGCTGCTCTGAAATTGTCATTAACAACTGCAAGTGAATTGTCCACCTTTGAGTGATGACAACCTTTTAGCAGCAGGCAGTGACAGTAGTGGAGCTCTTTAGGGATTTATCTTGATCCCAATTTTATTATACCACTTTACTAGGGTGTGTCTTGGTCATTTCCTGTGCCTGGGCCCCCGTGTTTCTGATTCTAAGCTTTGTACTTCTTTCTATATTCAGCTACCTGGTGACATTTTTAGCTGGTTGTGCTGCGGAATGTCAACTCCACATATCCGCATCAGAATGCATCTCTGCTTCCATAATCCTCTTTCCTTTGGCTCTTCCCTGTCTAACTCAGAAGACTCTGTCACCCAGTCTGCTGGAAATATGAAAACTATTTCTATTACCTCTCTTCCCCTTCATATCTTGAAATACCTTCCTTTTCAGTCTTGCTTCAGCATATTTTCTTTATGTTAGCATATTGTCATTGCTTATTATTACTATTGCAACTGTTTTCTACTTAAGTGACCTCTTTATCCCTATTAGAAACTCCTACAAAGTCATCTGAAGTGTTGCCTACATGTAAATAAGTTAATAATGAAATGAAATTCTGAAGGCATGGCATGGTGGTGCATGCCTATAATCCTAGCACTCAGGAGGCTGAGGCAGGAGGATCATTGCCACTTTGAGACCAGCTTGAGCTACAAAGTGAGCTCAAGGCCAGCCTGAACAGCATAGTGAGACCTTGTATCAAAAATAAATAAATAAATAGATAATCTGAATTTGTTACTCTTCTTTCCTAAAATTCTACTAGAAAGTCATAATCCTATAAGCCCTTAGTTGATATTATCGTGTATTTAAAAGTAATATCAGATCAATGGATAAAGCACAAGTAGGGTTTAGGTATAGTGGAGTACTATTTTGCCATAAAGAAAGGTAAACTTGAATCATTTATAGGAAAATGGACACAACTTAAGACCGTAATACTAGGTGAAATAAATCAGAGATGTAAGCTTGAATATCACATGATTTCTCTTCTATGAGAAACCCAAAAGAAAAATAAAGAGCAAAATAAAAGATAGATAAATGGGGACATAGATTTTTCTAGAAGAAGAAAGTGTCAAGAAGTGGAGGGAGGAGAAGAGGGGGAAGGGTGGGTAGTGAGAAGGGAACTGAGGTGTGTTGTGCATACTCTAAACTCCACACAAGGAATATAAACATTAGAAACTGCACAGATGAACTAATAAAATTTTGAAAAATAAAAGTAACATTGGTGTATCTTATGTCTTTCTTTCCTTACTTCTTTTCTTTCCACCTTCCATGGATTTTTAAAATGAAAATTCCCTTTAACCTTCCTCTTGTGTGAGCTCTGAAACTAATATTATAAGGAGGTAACTAATACAAAGCAATATGTTCACCTGCCTTGCCTCTTAGGAGGCTGTGGACAAGCAGACAAGGTTATCCCATCTTCGCAAGCAGAGACGTAAGCTCACAGAGGACAAGAATGTGGCCAAATGTGTGGAATCAAGGAGCACTGTGACGTGTCCTGGGCCCTGAGCTTGTCAGTCCTGTGGTTGCTCTGTGGCACAGCTGTTTGGAGTCAGGCGCCACTGCTACCTAAAACATGGTTCTGCCATTCCAGTATGTAGCAATGCATCATCATTACTTAGAAACCTCTGAGTCAAGCCAGTTGGAACACGTGATGGTCAGTCAAGGGCTGGCAGGGACAGAGGTATAGGACAGGGAGCTCTACTGGCTGTAAGCATGCGCCACCCCTGGGCTGAGCCAGTGTGGGTCACCTAGCCAGGAAGCCCTTCCCTTCCCTTGCTGTTGGCTAAGTGGGGTCATGAATGGCATTTCTCTTGTAGTTGTTTGTGGCTCTAACACTCCAGTTGTGAATCCCACCAAAGCAAACAATTCTTTCTTTCTTGTGTGCCTTTAGTACCCAACACAGATGTGGTCCCTCGAGAAACAGTAATCTTATTATTGGTATCGGTTGCCAGGCATTTAGTGATGGAAGGGAACTTAGCGCGTGTCTTCGCAGGCCAGTTACCAAATGCCAGCCCCATGGGTGACAGATGCAAATGCTCGTGTGATGTGCAATGCATGGCTCGTGTTTTGTGCCATATGAGTCCTTTTTGTCCTCTCACTGATCTTTCATTTCCTCTTCATTATTCATGGACTGTTATTGTCATTCCTGGTTTTCTCGATAAAGAAATGGAGGCTGAAAGGGATCGGGAGACTTGTTTTGTCCCTTAGGTCTGGAATTAGTTAGGAATTAGTGTCAGAGCTGGATTTGAACGTAAGAAGTCAGGTTTCCGATTGGGAGATAGGCAGCCAGTGCTTTCTGCCTTTGTATGCAAGGCTCTTTCTGCTTTGTGGACAAAGAAGTCATGCTGTGAGGAGACTGTGGATGGGGAGATAACCAGGTGCCTGCAGCCATCCGTGAGGTGAATGCAAGAGACTGTAGGGGAAGCTTCCCTGGAGCTTCCTGGGCAGAAGGATAAAGCACAGGAGCCAGCAAAATCAGAGAAGCCTCCTGGGGTGCGACCTGGGGAAGATGGGGCTGCCCAGGACGGGAGGCGAAGCCAAGCCCATTTTTCTCTGTACTGAGCTGTGAACACTGGCCATGCATATCAAGCCTACAGTTTGGAAGGAAAAAAATATAATACCCTTTTAAAACTTGCCTTCCTTCCTTTCTAAAATGAAGGTCAGCAGGAGAGAAGTAGCATCTGAGATGCTAATGAAAGAAAACCCTGATGACTGCAGAAGCAATTTAAAGATTTGTCCGGATTTGCTGAGGCCCCTGTGGCTGCAGTTTCTGCCTGCGATTCCTCCTCAGCAGACTGGAGGGGAAGATAAATACATTTTTTAAAAGTCCAACATTCAGGCACATTCAGAACTCGGGAAGGCAGAACCTGGGAGGCTTAAAATATCAATCATGTGTCCAGGCTTGGCAGAGAAAAGAGGATGGCGTTCTGCAGGTGTAGCACAGAAAGAAAATCCCCAGGAGTGAGTGATACGGAGGTGGATGTTACGCATGTATGCATCAGACACAGACGGAGAGCTTGTTTCATCCTCATTGCGGACCTGAATCCCAAGCCCCACTCCCTAAAAAGGAAGTTTCACACCAGCAGCTGCCGTCAGGAAAAACCCAGAACTCATCAAGTTATCATTACACAGCCAAAGAGGCTCTGCTCAGGCTACAGGCTGAGGAGGCCTGGAGAAAGGTTGGATTAAGAAACAAAATAGGAGCATTTTTGAGATAGGAGTTTAATGCCAAGATTCGCAAGTTCCCACCCAGGGCCTAGATAAGACAGTCATCGGAGTGCATGGATTGGTTCCACATGCATTATCTCCTTCCAGCGTTGCAGTGCTTGTGGGCAGTAACACGACAAGGGTTACTTGACCCTCAGGAGCCCAGGGCCTATGCACAGAAGGACAACAGAGCTTCTTCAGTGTCGGCTTTGCTTCTACATCCACAATTTCAGTCTTTTCTCACTGTCTTCAGAATGGCCTTCACATGCCCAGCTGCTTTCCAAAGCAGAGTCTATCCTGCACCTTTTTTAAAAAAAAGCTGCTAACAATAGGATCTTTATTAATAGTTTTAAAGTGAAGGTAATAAAGAAAATCCCAGGAAAGGAAAAAAATGAAGGCTGTAGTAGAATTTGAGCATTCTCTGGGTTTGGTTCTTTGTCTTAGTTCTTTGTCATGTCTCTGCGATATTTCTAGAAGTTTTAATGCCTTGACATCATATTTATTCTTGAGGTTATACATAATCTTTGTGTACTTCCTCTCTCCTGAAATGTGTACCATGTTCTCGAAATAGTCCAAAAGAAAAAGAAAGTAGATTGGATACAGTGATTCTATTTTGTCATTTAGACTCCATTTTGAGTTGTGTGACTATGTTACAAACTTGCCAACATGCTAAAAGAAAGTTATTTGCTGAGAGAACATTCTTCAGAGGGTTATATAAACTAAACTCTTTCCTAGAATAATTGCATGGTCTCAGCTAGTCTGTGCTGGACTAACAAGACATAGAAGTAAACTTATCCTCCAATCACAATTCTTGTCACACAACTTTGGAAACATCCTCTAAACCCTTCCCAATGGGAAGTATTCTGGTTTTTACTGGAATGTGTGTTCCACACATTGCAATTCTAAGACTTTAAATGAATGAGTTACTTAACACATCACCTGAACCTCTTTGAACAACAGTAAAATCAATATTTGTTATTTCTTTCCTGTGTCCACGATCTATTTCAAATCTCTCCATTCTTACATATTTCTTCCTTTGCTTGAAATGATGCTTCCCTCGATATCTTTTGTCATATGTCATTCATCCAGAAGAACCCTTGAGCACCTGTGATGAAAACACTCCTCTGCACCTTGGAGCAAACACAATCACATTTTTCAGGAGTGCAACTTTATTCACCAGAACCCCAAATAATTTCTGGCATAAATAGGTGTCCACAATAAGAATTAGCTCATGGATCCTGCTTTGGTATAGTTGCCAAGTTCTGACATGGCTATTCGGTGACTAGATTTTGTTAAAAATAGCTTCAGAATTGGGGGCCCATGTTTGAGTTTTTAACCTTGATCTTGTCAGATTCTTAAATTCTTTAAGCCTTGTTTGGCCACTTAGCCATTAGGAAGATGTCACTGACTTCACTCTGCGTGTATGAGCATGTGTGTATTTGCATCAGCTGATCCTTTTCCACAAAGGAAGCATTTCCAGAGAGAAAAGTGAGTAAATGTGGGGATCTGGCCCAGAAGCTATATTCATTTGTATCAGTTCTAAGACTAGCCCCAGGCTACCACTTCATGGTTCAAAGAAGAGACCAAGGATGGTTGGGGTTGTCCTCAGACTGGATGGCAGTTCACACAATAGCCTCTCAGGGTTGGGTCACCTTGCAGAAGCAGATTCTGGTGAGTGTGCATGCTGAGTGAGAGCAGAAAAGTGTACATAAGACATGGAGTTATTTTCAACACTGTATCATCCTTTCAATTATCAAGTAGCTTGTGTCATTAAGTAGTTCTGATCATCAAAGTTTTAGCATGGCCTCAAACTTCTCTTGCGATATAGAATCACTTATTCATTTCTTTGTGCATGCTTTTATGACCTTTTAAAGTAGGATGTCTTTGTCTCCTAGTGGCAAGTTTGACTACAGGTACCCCAGATTCTTGTCTACAAGACTCCACCTATACAACCATGCTACTCCCAAACCCACCTCCTTTGGAGGTATTGTGGTGGAACATGGACCGCTGCTTCCTTTCTGAGAGTCCTAAGGGATTCTCCAAAACTCGAACCATATTTTTTTATCCTGAAAAATTCTAGAATGCCAACACACATATGCATGTGAACACACATACACCATATTCTTCATAGTTCTTCCATGTCAGGACCAAATGTTCATTAAGAAAATCTTAGAAACTGATAAGGAAAAGACTATCCTCCTTTCACCTTCTGTTTTTCCCTGAGTAAAGGCCCATGGACTTGCTCTTCCCTGGCCCATCCAAGAAGCTTTTTGCTGCAGTACTAAAGATGCAAGAAGGACATAACACAACACTAGTAAGTCATTTGTGCTACATCCTGATTAACAGTGAGAAATACATTGACATAGGGAGTTAGAAAGTTCAGCTACACACTTTCAGTTTCATTGCTCCTTAGCAGACCTAAGTGGAAAATTAAGCTATAAACAGGGCATGGCTTGGTAAGAGTGAAGCAGAGTTACCAGCTTTATATTGTGCAGAATAAAACTGTATTTCAGCTTTGTTTATTCTTTTTGTCATGGGGCACGAACCCAAGGCCCTGCAAATTCTAAGTACACACTCTTAGTATTACTAAGTGAAGGATGCTTATTCGATTGGGAAGCGTAGTGGAATCATGGGATAGTATGATCTCTTTACCTTTTATGTGGGTGCTTTTGCCAGATGGAGATGAAACAGAGTTATTGCTTTCTTCCTCAAAGATCTGTAATTTTATAAGCCTCAGTTGGTACCGTCAAGGGCTGAGAAAATGAAGTGTTGGTTAAAAACAATTTTAAAAGTTTACTAAATACTCTTGCAGATAGAATGAATACATACTCTAAAAATTATGGCGTAAGAGAAGCAAGAGGGAATTAAGAAAGAACCACGCTGTATTGTGTGTATGTACCCACTCTCCAAGAGGATTGTACGCTCTTTGTACTATAAACATGTAATAATTAAAAGAGAAGAAAAGAAAATCCATGCTCTTGCTTTAGCAAGTCAGACTTATGGCTATGAGACCTTGTTCATATTAACACAGTTCCTTTGGATGCATGACTTTCCTTCTTGCTCAGGGAATATTGCCACAGCAGTGCAATCTGCTGAAGCTGAACACATTACCAGCTTTATATTGTGCAGGATGAACCTCTATATTAAGTGTATTTATTCACTTTGTGTTGGGGAATGAACCCAAGGCATTGTGCATTCTAAGTACATACTCTTAGTACTACTAAGCTGCACCCCTAACCCACTTTCAGCTTTTGGGAGCAGATATTTTCTTCTGGCATGGTGTATGTTGGCTTTTCCACACAGATATCCAACATATTTTTCATAGGTTTGAGGAAAGTGTCCGGCAATTTCATGAATTACAAACAGGTTATCTGCCTCTGGTTCTGTGTTGGATGGATTTTAGATGTGACAGAGAAGGTTGAGTTAGATTTGAGCAATAAAGGGAGAGAGGCAGCCAGGCAGTTTGAGAAAAGAAAATCTCATTCCAAGAGAACAACCATTTGTCAAAACGTTAGGAAGGCCAGCGTAGAACTGAGAGAGATGGAGAGAGGTGGGGTGAAAAGGCGTGGCACTCCATTGCACAGGGCTGTGTGGACCATGCGAGGCATTTGAGGGCTGGCGGTCAGTAGCCAGCACAAGTTCCTGTGTGTTGGACAGTCAGCATGACCTTGAATGGGGCTTGTTTTGTGCTCATTTCTTCAATGGTCATTACTTTTTTGTTTTCCATTCTGGTCAGCCTCCTTCTGAACAAAACCATTTTTGTCTAGATACCTGAATATCTTTACTGAGGCTAGCCCCCATCCTGCTGGGCTGGGGGCCTCTCTGTCTCTGGGAGATGATGTTACATAACTCCTGACTGCACTGATTTTCCGGTTTAACTCTTGGGAGGACAATCTCTTCACCACATTTCCTAGCTCTTGGGAAGTTTATAACTACCATCTTCTTATCCACATCGTAAGAATATAATCACGTACACAATTTCTTTCAGGATCCAGGCCAACAGCCAACAACAAAGGTTTAGAAAGAACTGTCTTTGGAGTGCAGGTGTGGAGGGAGCTCTAAAAGCAGAAGGCAGACTGAAAACACTCAGCGTTCCCAGAAAAGGAGAGATAGAAATAAACACTGATGTCATCCCTTCCTTTTCCTTCCCCTGCATTGGTGCAGTGCAGACAATGGCCCAGCATTTTGGATTTGTCTAGTTTCCTCATTAATTCTCTCAATTCTGCTTTTATTAGCTCAATGACAACAGCACTCTCCCTAGGCTGCTTCTAAAGTCATTTAATTGTCATTAGAGCAATAAAAACTCATATCTTTCTGCACAGTAAATAATTTAAACTGCTCCTTGGTATCTGAATCTGGTGATTCAAGACTGATTATCACTGAGACGATTTCTGCAGAGTTTTGTGAACCTACTGTGTGCCATCCATAGTTTCTTTACATACAATAGCTCACTTAAACTTTGCACAAATATTTTCAAACTAAGAGTTATTGGATCAATATGCAGGAAAAATCCCCAAATTTCAGTATGGTAAGGTGCATGTTCCTAATCAAAGGCCATGAGTGGGAAACCTCTTATTCTATGTCTGATTCACACATTTCTGTATCTCTGCTCCACCTACCAGCATTTCATGCTTCGTTACTGCTCGAGACTGCTCTGTCCAGCTTCCCTTCAGAGTTCCCTCTTTCCTGAGGCGCATGGTCACTTTTGTATCTTTCATCAGTGTAGCCCCAATTTCTTGCGAGGATCTGAACCCTCTCTCTTTATGGCATTTATGTGTCCCCAGGGTCACAGACTGTCATTCCTATGGGAAGGCTTGGAAGTTATTTTTTCTCTCTCTTTTATTAAGGAAGTTATTTTCTATAGACTTTTCCCATCTTGCACCTCAAATGGTAGACTACAAGTTGCTATCTCTCTTCAGAAATACCTAGTTAAGTCAAAGTATTGTCACTTGGTTTGTATAACTAAAATATGAATGCTTATTGGTTAAGAAGCATGATCTATCTAATAGAAAACCTTTAAAAGATTTGGTCCATGATGGAAGAAAGACAGTGTTTGTACAAAAAGGGCTGCTAATAAGAAGCGTGAGAAATGCCATGCAGCTCACCGGCCTTTGCCCACTTCCTGGCTTCCCTCGTTTCTGTCTTTCTTTTTTTGGTTTTGGAGATGCAGTCTCACTGTGCAGTACAGGGTGGTCACGAACTCACCACGCAGCCCATGTTGTCATAGAACACTGCAATTGAGTCCTCCAGAGCACCATGTGCCACCATGCCCCCTCTGCTTTATTACTATTTTATTCCTATATAGACTCTGCAAATGTCCACAAGGAGCAAAGATGTCCACAAATTAAGTCTCACCGGCTTGGAAGTGACTTTAAATCTTACGTTGTGCAACTGAGAAAGACAACTCTCTGGAGACAAAGGGAGCTACACTGTTGGAAACTTAACCTCTTCATTATTAAAATTGTGATGTCTGTCTTCTTTAGAGTCAGTCTGAGTCTTTTTTTCCCTGTAATTTTATTGATAAACAAATAGCAATGAGACAGTTTCAAATCAAATTGGTAGGACCGTTTCA
>NDGM010686283.1:0-21160 GCA_002564305.1 Octomys mimax
CTTGCCAGGGAAGCGCTTATTCCACTGAGCCATCTCCCCAGCCCCTTTTTTTTTTTTTTTTTTTTTGGAAGTTCGTATCTATAATCTCAACCCTGGATAGGCTGAGGCAGGAGGACTGCAGCCAGTTCAAGGCCAGCCTGGGTGACATATAAGTTCAAAGCCAATCTGAAGTACACGCTGAGAATCTGTCTCAAAAACAAAAACAAAAACAAAAACAAAAAACAAAAAAAAAAACAGTGTGACTTTGGATTAGTAGGAAACTTATATCTATAGTAACTAATAAAAGTAATACTGTTAATGGCACCAGAGGTATCTAGAGCTAATTTTTTAAAACAAGGTCATCAGCTCCTTAACCTCACTGCTCTGTCTGAGGCTCAAGGATCCAGAGTGGCCAAGTGGATCGCAGCTCTCAGGCACCCTGTGCATCCCCAGGTCACCCTTGTGGGCCTGGGATGAGGCAGTGACTCTGTGTGGCCAGAGCAGATGCCACCAGCCATCCCTGAGAACAACAGGACACGGTTCCTAAAATGCTCACCATGTTTGCTCCTCATTGTGCAGAAAATTGTGCTTCAGTCCTTGGCAGGGCTCGAGCTGACTCTGCAGCAGGTGAGACCCAGGCTGAACGTGAAAGGCAAGAGTCCAGCATCTCTATTTCTATACCCTGAAACCGGCATCACGCATAAGGCCCAGTGGAGAGGCACAGCTGGAAAGAGAGGCAGGACCACCCTCGGGGCCCCCTGGATGCTCAGCTTGGGCTGGCTCTCGAAGGTCTGGGCAGCACCTCTGTGCTTCAGAGGGACTTGGCCCAGGAGCATGAGAGCCCTGCTCCTGACCAAGGCTCACAGTGAGGGCAGGGAGAACCCACTTCTGCAGCTCTGAGAGCCCGAGCGGAGGGCTTTGCTTCAAAGGATCGGGCGAGGGCTGCTGGGTCCAAAAGCAAAGGAGGCAGGTGGCAGAGTGACTCTCAGAGCACTGCTGAGTTCAGTGTGATTCCAACGATGGCTCCTCTGTGTTCCTGCAGCCCCTGGCGATTCTATTAATTATGGAATCAATTACATTCAATTTGAGTTGAACGCGATGACGCTACTTACTCCTTGGCTGCAGAGAGATCCCACTCATGACTTTGATAAGTCCTAGCTGTCAAGGGGATCATTGCGATAAGTGCCTCTTGACTTTAGCCCGGCTGAAAATTCATGCTTTGTGAATCCTGTGCAGTCGGGAGCTCTGTGCAAGCATCCTCAGGACGTGCTTGCCCCCACCCATCTCTGCTCATCCTGTGTCCCCCAGGACTGACCCCTTGCTGCAGGCCCCAACGCTTAGCCGTTCTGTTCTCCCTTGCAGGGAAGTCGCCCTGGGATCTCTGTAGCAGGTGGGACCTCAGCATGCTGACCCGTCCCTGCAGACAGGCAGCCTGCATGCTCCTGATGGCCCATGCCCCCCAGCCAAACACAAGCTCAGGCTAGATGGAGCTCTTCTCGCGTCAGATGTGCTGCGATCGGAGTGCTGCAGGGACCTGTGTATCCGCGATCCAGGCCCAAGGAATTCTACCCAGCCCTGCCCAGCCCTTGCCGGATCGCATTACAGACACAGGGCAAGAAGAGGCTGAGGACCTGAACGTGTCCCCTACACCATGTTCTGATGCACAGCGCAAGTGTCACCGAGTCTGACAAGCACTCAGCAAGCCACACTGAAACTGCTGAGCACTGGCGCTGCGGAAACAGGCGCTGGATCCATTACCGGAACCTGAGCCCACGACCTCTGCTGTCCGCAAGGTCGAAAGCAGAGCCAAGCAGGAATATGCAAATGTAGAAGTGACATTTTGGGAGCAAGTTCCTCTGGGCTTGGCCCAGCTGGATGGGAAACGCGAGCTCGGGGATAGGATGTTGTCCTAGCCCTGTGGAGTCGCGGGCATTGTGCCAGGTCTGGCTGCTCTGCCCTTGAACAGGCTACCTCCCCAGTGTCATGGAGAACTGAGGCCAAGAACCTAAAGCAGCCCTGACTATCCCTGAACAGGGTCAGCACCAAGCCGGGGCCAGCTGAGATGGGACTGCAGAAGGCTGCACCAGGACCCAGACACAGGAGGACTTGCCAGGGCCCACAGTCCCAGCTGTGCTCTTTCTGCTCCCAGTGAAGGCCATCCTTTCCAGTGTACCCTGCCCGTGTCCTGCTGGCTTCTCTGGCCTCTAATCTCCTCCTCTCCTCAGCTGTGATCCTTCTCTTGGGCACCTTCACTTGCTTCTCCTCAGCATAAATCTACCTGCTCACCCAGGAGTCCCAGTATCCCCGAGGATCCAAGGCTGAGGGAGGGGACAGGAGGACTCTAGACAAGAGGCCTGGCCTCAAGCCCTGTCTCCAACTCGGCCTGATGTGTGGCCTGGGCTGTCTCCTGACCTCTCTGTGACCAGACTTCTTAGCACAGATAGACCAAGTGTGACATCTCTGTCCTGGGGTCTTTAGAGGAACAACATAGTTTTCATGACAGAGTACTTAGGACAATGGCTGAGCAATATGAAGAGGTGACAGTGTATCAGTGAGAGCTCAGCCATGCTCTCTGTCCTCACATGTCCTCACGAAAGACAGTGATGCAGGAACCGCAGGAGCGCCAGAGCATGCAGGACAGCGAGCTGTCTATCTCCCGCCACCTGCCCTCCATGTCATCTATAGATGATCAAGCAAGGGCTGTGGGCACAGAGGGACCTCGGGGAACCCAAGAGTGTCCCGCCCCCATTCTCCACAAGGCACAACTCAGAGAGCTCAGCCTTGGGGCCACACAGGAACTTCATCCAGCACACAGCGAGGGCTCCACATCCACTGCACCAGCTCCAGGGCCCTGCAGGGCCCTGACCTCCCGTAGACGGCCACCCTCTTCCCTGCCTGTCTTGGTGCTCAGGTCATAAGGTGCCCCGCAGGATGATCCTCAGAATCAACACACAGACACTGCCCACTGAACCACATACTTGTGCAACATTTCTGCTGCCTTAGCTCTGGGTCACAATCTGCTTTTGAGGACTTGGATGCAGCAAGCAATGTGGGAGGCCCCTGGCATCCACCTCTGAGACCCAACACACATGAACACAGGCTGCCACTTGTTCTGTCCCCAGAGAAGTGACCAACGTGGACTGTGGACAGGGCCAGGAGACCAGTTGGCAGCGTGGCCTACTTACAGCACAGGTGGGTGATAGCATGGAGCACTTGCTTTACAGGTTTGCTGCTGCTGAGACTCTGGGAAAGTCCCAGAGCCTCACAGGGCAGCGGGGCGTAGCAGGGATTGCTGAGTCTCCCCGAGGCTTCCTCTGGGCAGGGGTCAGTCACTGGTAACCAGCAACCCTCCTGCCTTCTTGTCATGGTTTTCACCCTATCTTGATTTGCCACCCAAAGAATGGTCACAGTCTGGGGGTCCTGTCTCTGACTATGATAAATCACCATGTAGAAATGGCTCGAAATAAGAAAAGCCATTGATGTTCTCTCGGGCAATCTGAGGGGGCTGGAAGTCTATGATGTAGGTGTAGGCCGTGCCATGCTTGCTCCAGGGCTTCTGGAATATTCTCCCTGCCCCTCAGAGCTTCTGGGACACTGGGTGCTTCTGGACTTGGGCCTGCTCTCTCCAGCCCCTGTCTCGGTCATGTCTTTTCCTCATCTGTCTTTGACAAGAACACTGAATGCGGCATCTTGGTCTTCTGCAGCTGTTCCAAAAGGACATCATCTCGAGATCTTTAACTTCATTTGAGCTCCAGAGATCTTTTTCCCGAATGAAGTCATGTCTCCAGGTTCCATGGGTTGGGACGTGGACGAGTCTCTTCAGACGCCTCAATCAACTCACCACAGATGCCTTTACAGCCATTCGGAAAGCAGAGCTGAGCTGAGCTGTCTTGAAGCAAGTTCAGGGAGATACGAATAACTGGCAGCATCTGACTCTGGAAATCAGATGAGCAGCTGCTGCCGCGAATCCAGATGGGAGAAGGCAGGTGAAATCCTCACAAAGGTCTTCATGATTCATTTGCCTTTTGAACAAAACCCATTGTGTATTCTACCAAGTCTCATTTTTATTTTTGTGAGTACAGCCCCAACTCCACATAAATCACGGTGAACCCTTGTGTTATGTGCTGAGTTTGCAGTGCCAATAACCCTTATATTAACAGAATTTTGATAGTTTGAGAGGTACATTTATTTTATAGCTTTAAGCAAACAAAAAGCAAAGCCCTAGAAGCAGGCATCATGCAGATGCATTGCTCTTGGAGTGGAGAGCTGCCCATTGTCCCCGTGCTCCTGCTTGTCCCTCAGGGCCTGGCCTCAGCTCCTCCCCAGCATGCCCCCACAGGGGTGTTCAATGACTACTTTTAAGAAATGCACATGAAGGGGGACACAAAAGCTGGTAGAAGATGTGGCTGGACAGGAGTTTCAGCTTTATGAGACATGGGCTGGGGACCTTTCAAACTCTCAAAAACAAAGGATTTTAGAAAATCAGAGGCTGGGCATATAGCTCAGTGGCACACACACCTGCCCGGCAAGCATGAGGTCTTTTGTTTTCTTTCTCCTTATTTATTTATTTATTTATTTATTTTTTGTATTTGAAAACAAAATGAAAGGAAAGTAAAGGAAACCAGGGCAGATGAGGGTCCAATACTGGAAAAGGGATTTCCCCTGCATGCTACAGGATGGGTCACGTCATCCTTCCAAGTTCATGTGTTGAAATTCTGACCTACAGAACCTCAGAGTCTGACCATGTAGATGAGATTAATTGAGAAGGGGCCAGAGTGACATAAGTTGGACCCCTCCAACTCAGTAGGACTTCATCTTTGTTGTCAAGTAGAAAGACAGAAGAGAAGTGGCAGTGCAGGGAGAATCAAGAGTGTAAGTCACACTGGAGACAATCAGAACTGAAGCTGAGGAAGGGGAGCAGACAACAGGCAGCCCCAGGTTTACCAGACCTCCAGGACTGTGTTGTGCCTGAGACACTGGGGTACTAGGACCTGACCCATCCTTGGAAACCAACAAACCACCACGGCGCACCCAATGAGAGATGGGTCATTGGAATCCCTCGTGTGAGGTACACACAAATCCCCGGGCCAGAGGGCTTTAACGGAGAACTCTAAACTTTCAAAGAAGCAAGGCTCCAATTCTACCAGTTTCTTCCAGGATATAGGAGAAACATTCCCAAATGCATTGGGTGAAGGTAAATTTGCCTTGATATGAAAACTCAAAAGACAGTGTCTGTGTTTCTATAAATATGTATAAAATGTGCACGTAGCTGGGCAGTGTGAACAGTCAATGCAATGACTTCTTGAATTTTAAAAGTTATTACAGTAAATGGAAGATGCGTGGCCTTGCACGCCCCTCGCGGCTCTCCCCCTTGCTCTGCACGTGCTGGCCCTATGGCTCCTGCCACTTTCTGAAGCAGCTCTAGTAGTCGTTCCTGTGTCTTCAGTCGCACTAAAGTTGTGTCTGTCTTGTTGTCCCAAGTGGATTCAAAACGTTTCGCTTACATGGTCATTTTGACTTTGGGGAGGAGCCAGATGTCACAGGGTGCCAGATCCCGCAAGGAAGTCCAGTGAGGACACCCTACAATGTTTCTGCCAGCTGCCTGCGTGTTGGTGGGGCTCAGAAGCAGCCTTCGCTGTGTTTTATGTCATGCATCAAAAAGACCCTCAGGAAAGAGGGCTGCAGAACTGCTTCAGAAAATAGGAAGAAGGGCCAGCCAAAAAGCTCAGCAGATTACGGTGCCTACAAGCAGGCACAGGGGGCGTGGTTCGATTCCAGGATGTGCTATGGTGTCTCTGCCCCCGGGGACACACTGAGAGGGCAGTTGAGACTCGGCATGGTAGCACGCGCCTGTAATCCCAGCACTTGGGAGGCTGTAAACAGGTGGAGCACTATGAGTCTGATCTATTAGTGAAACCCTGAACATCCTGTAGACCCTCCCCTAAAATACAGAAAAGAGAGAGAAAGAAACAAAAAAGAAAGAAAGAAAGAAAATAGAACAATGGACAGGTATGTTCAAAACCAGGGAAGTATCTGGAGGGGGGTTCATGGCAATGTGTCTTTTACTGTATTTTTAAAATTTAAGCTTTCATCATATTTTAGATCATCCCTTGTCTGCTTATACAAATATCCAATTATGTGTGTATCTGTGAATATTCAAGACACCAATAACCATCAACGTGTGTGAAAATTCTCGACCAAACCTTATCAAAATGAATTCCTCAATACATACAAAGAATTACACACTGCAATTGAGTGAGACTTATTCTAGGCATATAAGGCTGATTTGGTATTTAGAAATCAATCACCATAATGCACATATCAACAAGCAAAAGAATGAAAGTACTATTATAGTGACTGATGTAGAAAAATCGGTCGCAATAGTGAATATATCAATATGATAATATATAAATAACAATATGCTTAGGGACAAATAAGAAAGAGAAAGCCTCAGCAGGTCCCATATGGTGACCTATGGTATAGTGTTCTTGATGGCAAAATGATAGCAATGGGAACACAAGCATCCAGAGGTAAGGTACTATGGAGAGTGGCATCTTCCCAGATGGGGTCACGGGCTTATGTGACAGTAGTAGCCACATAGTCCTCACTGGAAAAAAGCAGTACATAGCTGAGTAGATGTCACAGTGGGGTCAGAGTCCCAGAATGGAAGCCCGTAATCACTGGGGACCAGGCAAGGTGTTTAGAGCCCAGCTCTGGAGAGGTTCCTCAGTAGAGAGGCAAGCACAGCAAAGAGAGCTGGTGTGAGCCAAAACAGACCAAAAAAAATACAACAGTGGAAAAAGTTAAGCCATGAGCACTAGGAGATACAGCCCCAAAGGTGTGTTATTTATTTTTTGGAGCATGGGGTCAGAGTCTTACTGCATGGCAAAACTGTCCAGGCTGGGCTCAAACTTGAATTCCTCCTGGCTCAGCCCCCTAGAATTCTGGGATTACAGATGTGCACCGCCACACCCAGCTGAATTGTGTTTCTTTAAGACCTTGACTCGATTATGGGAAAAGGAGATCTGAAAAGGGAGTGGTTCATCGAATCCCTGATTTATATTTTTCTCCATACTTTATGAGATAGACAGGAAAGAGCCAGCGGTGCGGTCATTGACACCCTGACCCAGAAGGCAGGCGAAGACCACGTCTCCAGGACCTTGGCTGAGCTCAAAGATAGGAAGAGGCCAGAGGGAGGGGCTGCTGATGGACTGCCGCTTGCTCTGGACTCCAAGGATAGATTTTGGCTCA
Organism: Octomys mimax; assembly: GCA_002564305.1. Classification (NCBI taxonomy): domain Eukaryota; kingdom Metazoa; phylum Chordata; class Mammalia; order Rodentia; family Octodontidae; genus Octomys; species Octomys mimax. Next base: position 7,231 of record NDGM010686283.1, read on the forward strand.
ATCAAAAGTGGCCCATGTGGGGCCAGGGAGATGACTCAGCAGAATAAGTGCATCCCTGCAAGAGCAAGAGCCTCAGTTCAATCCCTGGTTACGCAAAAAAAAAAAAAAGAAAGAAAAGAAAAAAAAGAAAAAGTGTCCCATGAAAGTAGCAAGTCGGTCTCAGCAGAGCAAAGCAGGGCTGTGCCACCCTGTGGGTTGCAGCTGGGGAACAGGGGCTGGGCAGCAGACTGTCCCTGCTATGTGCAGGGACAAGTCGTGGTGGCATCCACAGGGGGTGAGAAGAGGCTGAGCGGTGCCCACCGCACGCCAGTGGGACTGCAGTGCACCCAGGGCTCAGGCGTTTCTTGCTCCACTTCCAGCCTGGTTTCTATTCCAGGCAGGTAGGGCTCACAGCCAGAGAGCTCCACCAGGGGTGCCAGGGCCAGGCAAGCAGGGTGTCAACCAGAGCCCCTCCCCAAGCGTCCTGCCCCTCCTGCCACCTCTCCCAGCACTAGTGCCTCAGGCCCCACACACCCTTCCTGGGGCCCCTCTTCCCTTCTCGTAGAAGACAGCTCTCGTTTCTGATCAGGAACTGCTGGCTGTCCAGGGACCAGAAAATGCTAAATGTGGGCACTTCGGGTTTGACAGTCTAGAGGGAGCTGGTAGCCAAGGGAGGCAGCAGGCCACAACTCAGGCATGAGCCTGTGGGGACAGAGGAGGGTGGTACTGAGGTCTGGTGCCCAAGCCCTGCCCAGGCCACCGACCTCCGCAGTATACACTGAGGATCTTCTTTAGCTCAAACCCTGAAGAACCCACAGGTGTAGCCTCTCAAAACTAAGGTGTTTACATTTTTTAAAAAATACCAAAAAAAGTTACATTACAAAAGCCGGCGACATAGCTCAGAGGACTAAGCACCTGTTAGGCAAGTCCGAGAACCAGGGTTTGATCCCTGGCCCCAGATGCCATGCCGGCCCACCCGCAGGCACACGGAGCTGGCCACCAAGACCATGTGTGGTGGCGCAAGCCTACAATCCCAGAACTGGAGAGGCTGAAAACAGAAGGATCAGTACAAGTCATGCTGTGAGATCCTTGTACCAACTACATTTTTTAAAAACTTACATTACAGTAAGAGACACATTGCTGTGCTCCCCTCCCTTCAAGTATGCTTATCCCACCATCCTTGCCACTTGCTGAAGCAGTTTTGGAAGTCTTCTTTCCTGAACATCTTTAAAATCAGTAGACACTGCTGCCACGTGGCATCCCAGGGAAAGGCAGGTTCGTAAGAACACGGCGATGTATCCTCATCCACGTTAGTCACCAGATTGGGTACCACCTGACTCCTGGCTCTTCCCCAAACTTAAAACAAGCAGGAAAGGGAGTCGCTTGAGTCCATTCAGGACACTGAGGAAGCCAGGACAGAAAGACAAAAGACACTCAGGCCATAGGGCTCCAGATCTGCTGAAGACAGCAGCAAGGTCGATGGGATGAGCATGCTCACAGTGAGCGAGAGACCAAGGGGGAGGCCCATGACAATGTCTCTCGCATTTTAATTTTTTAAAAGTTAAACATTCACTGTACATTTTGAGTGTCTCTTGTATGTGTTCTAGTACATGCATGGCATAGCATAAACATGGTACATGCACACAGTATAGTAGCATGTACACACATGCATACACATGTACACACACATACATACACACCCAAGGCACAGATTCTAGAGCAGAACCAGTTTAGAGTAGCTCTCCAGAGAAAAGGCTTGGTGAAGAAGGTCTTAATAACAGACAACTTGTTTGTAAAAACCCAGAAAAGATTCATTTGAAACAATGTTGACTATCTGAAGCCCTCACAGAGACACTGTACAACTGCTTCCTTGGAATTGGTCCCGCAGGCCAGACCTGAGGACAGCCCTGGCCGAGGATGTGCTGTCCACTAGGAGGGTGGCTGGCTCCGTGGTGCAGTACCTGGAGCCTGGCCCTGCGTTGAGCCGCCTCGACACCCTGCCTACAAGAGACAATGGGTGCCACTGAGGAGTCTGGGTACCCGGCAGCCTGTGCAGCAAGGGCCGGTGAGCAGGAGGGAACTCACCTGCGATGGAACAAGACTCGGAATAAGATGTCAGCACTTAGAGAAACATTCTCCTAAGCCGTCAGGTCTCCACTCACTTGTGAGACTCACTGCCCGGTGCTGCGTGGAGTCCTGACCCCCACAAGTCCCGGCTCAGCCCCGCTGCCCGAAAGCCACACTCCCGCGATCACAACACAGAGAAGCAGGGTCCATGCCCTGTGCATTGCCAGCCCTCTCAGAGGCTGATTTGATTTGCTGGGCGGAATCCAGTCTGGCTGATATTGGCTGTGTGATGTTGGAGTAGTTTATGTACACCCAGAGGCTCTTTCCTGAATTACAGAGCCTTTGCGAACACTGAAATAAATACACAGAAAATGCTGAAAAAAATTAAAGCAAACATTTCCACCTCCTGCAGTTCCCTTTGCAACTTGCTGCTGGGCTGAGCTTGACAAATATGCAAATATATATCCAATTGCAGGCACAGGGTGCATTTCAAAGGGTTTAGAGTTTCTTATCAAAAGGTGTGCAAAGGATTCTGGGCAGGAGATCAAGCGGTTGGTGCTGACAGCCTGACTTTGCTAGTTTTAGCAGCTCTAAATTAAATGTAAATGAATAAGCTGATGGGACAGTGCAGACTCGCTGTTTCGCTGCCGGCTGCCAGAGTCTGTGACTAAGACCCTAAGCTGCTAGGAAGCAGTGACCCTTTCCTGGACCCTGTGGACCAGCAGCGGCAGGGAAGACCACTGCCTGGGCAAGGTGCGGTAATGGTAGTCATGGTTGGTTCGGGGCTTTGGTCACAGTCAGCAAGGTGGCCACAGAACTGAGGGAAGGAAGCATTTGCAGGTGGCCACTGAGATGTGTGCCTGGCTTTAGTGTGCTAGAGAAGGGGTCAGGACACGAGCACATTATGACAGCAAGATTGTAGTGGCAGACAAAGGCACAAGAACACAAACCTGTGTTCACAGGGCCTGACCCAGGGCAGCCCCAGGGGCAGAGCCTGTGGGGGGCAGGTAGCTGTTCTGGAGGGGACCCCAGTGAGCAGCAGGAACGAGTGAGGAAGGAAGCCAGGGTGGGAGGCCCTAGGGGGACCCAGGAGGAGCTGGGGTCCAGGTACCACATGCGTGGAAAGGTCCCACCCACAGTAGAGGAAAACACAGCCTGGGTCTACGAACTTCAGTTCCCCGCTGTTGAGGAACTCCTAGGGGAATGAACTGCGCATGCTCCCTGAGGTGGAGACTTCCTCAGAACTGGTGGGGATGCAGGGGTCACAGACGGACACCCAAAGAATCTACCACAGCAGCTGACGTGAAGGTGCCTGGGTGGCACAGAGCACCTTGATGCTTAGTCACAGGGTCCTGCAGCATCGGGGTACAGCTACACTATTCCTGACTCTGGGACATGCAGGGACAAAAGCTCCCAATAAGACAATGTTTGGGGCAGCTGGTGTAAGCAGACACTGTCAATGTGACTCAGTACCTAGCGGGAAGACTTGGCTTTAGTAGGCAAGCACTAGCCTCTTCTTCTACCAGCACCACACCTGGCACCGTTGATACCTGATGTGTACTTATGGAAGGAGAAATGCATTAAAGTGTAAATAGAAAACAGAAGGGTGTGGCTGGAGAGATAGCTCAGTGGTCTAAGCACCTGCCTGGCAAGCTCAAGGACCAGGGTTTGATCCCCAGTCCTGCATGTCATACTGGCCCTGGAACCTTGGGCATGCCATGCCAGCCACCAGAACCTGGCATGGTGGTACACACCTCTAATCCCAGTGCTGGGGAGCATGAGACAGGAGGGTCATTATGAGTCTGAGCTGCGGTAGTAAAACTCTATACCAAATAAATAAATAAAAGATTTTTTAAAAATTTAAAGAAAGCAGGTTACCGTCCTGCACCATGGAGGAACAGAGGACTGCTAGCATAGGTGTGAGGGAGGCTTCTGAGATCCCTTTGATGAGGAAGGTGTGAAAGAAAGTTCAGAGATGGCAGGGGCTGTGGCTCCAAGCCCTGCCATCCTGTCTCCAGGCCTGGCCCTCTGTGGGCCCCTGTGTAGGGAAACCCGAGGGAAGCGGGAATATCAGACAACTTGGGAAGCTCTGATGTCAACAAGATTTACGTTTAGCCAGGGATGGGGCAGTGACAATTTCTTAGGTTCTCACCTGGAAAGTCAGAGCCTTAGGCTCTTCCGTCTAATTGTTGTTGTTGACATTCTTTACTTCAGTCTCTGCACGCTGAGAGTCCCCAAGCCGAGAGGTTGTCTGCAGCCGGAAGAATGCCCACCAGCCTACGTTGCAATGCCTGCCTCCGCGTAGCCCAGCTGGTATGACCTTCAAGTGTCTTTCCTGCGATCCTTACGAGAAGGCACTCATTGACAGCAGAGCTAAAGGTTCACAGATTCTGCTTACGCAATGTAAAGATACCCTTTATCTCTGAATCTGTTTCCAGTGAGACCTCGGACTGGACTGGCATCCTTGCTGGCTGTGTGTTCCTGTGTCTTTTCTTTAGCTGCTTCCCAAATCCGCCACAATGGATTTTCTGTGCAGCCACTTCACTCTGCAGTTTTCGCATTGAGCTTGGATGAGCTTCTCAAATCTAGAAGTCAATTCCTTTTCATCTCATCTGGGGACAATTGGGCTCATTCCTTGCCTCATCCAAAGACCTCTTGCCTGTGTTGTGGAATGTATGGTCATATCCAAGCATCTGAGATATTAATGAGCTCTTCCTACCCTATTTTATCTTTGTTCTTTGTGTTGGGTAATTTCTCAGCTTCTACTTGAAGGATGCCAAATACGTCTTCTGCTTTCCATGAGATTCACTGACAGCTATCATCTAAAACACAGAACATTTCAGCTCTTCAGATACTCCTAATTTTTCACTCAGATCATGTCTTCTTTAGGTCCTTAAACATTTAAAACATCTGCTTGGAAATTTATGTCTGCTGACTCCAACCTCTAGAACACCTCCATGTCCATTACTTGACTTTTTATTGGATTTACTATGCACCATAGTTTCTTCTTTCTATGGAATGTCTTTTTTATTGCAGATGATTGACTAAAAATTCTGGATCTTGTTTTATGTTTCCAAAGAGTACTGACTGTTCAAGATTTCCTCCACATAGCAGAAAGTTCAGTTATGAATTTTTTGAATTAAATATTCTCTATATAGTTGGGGCATGAGAACGAGATCGGCGGACAAAGAAGAGTATTAGGGATTGGGAGGATACAAGATGTGCAGACCATGTTAGCCGTGTCTGTCTTCCTTCCAAGTGTAGTTAAGCCTAAGTAAATGAGAAAATTGGGTTCAAAGTTAAAGTTCAACTCATTATAGAAAAGGGGCTGATGCCCAAAGAGGCTAAGTGACTACTAATGGTCTGATTCTTGATACTGAAAGCAAATTGCTCCATGTGTTTCCCCAACAAATACTTGCTGCCTCTTTTCTGGATTCCATGTTCTAAGCAAGCAGGGCAGGAATTCAAAGCCTCATTACCTACTGAGGCTCACAGGTAGGGCTGGGGGAGGTGGGAGTGAGCTCACTGAGCACAACAAAATCGCTGTGTGCTGGTGGAAGCGAGATGAGGCGGAGGAAGAGGAAAACTGATCAGATATGAAGGACTGGCGAGCTGTAACGCTAGTGGGGAAACTGGTAAGAATGAACCAGAGCAGTCACAAGAAGAGAATCCCCCCATTGGCAAAGCCCAGATGCAGCAAGGCCTTTGGGGCCCACCCGAGTGGGAGAGAGAATGTGGTTTGCTGACGTTCAGAGTGAGCTAAGTAGACAGAGAGCTCATTTGGCTCAGACTGAGCACCGCTTTGGGGCTGTGCCAGGAAAAGTGATCTGAGTCCTCAAAATAGCGGTGAGACGCAGAGCAGAGGAGCACGTGGCCTCCAGGGCCATGGGTGCTGAATATCGCAACATCTTTTGGGGGCAGGCTGGTGCCCCACAGGCTTGGCCAACGGGGTTTTGTGCTCCACACAGCCATGAGACCCAGGGCATGTCGTGGTGAGTTCACCTGGTGCTGTGACACTGGGAATGCACACCGCTTACTAGAAGTAGCAACATGGAGGAGAGACCCAGGGATGACAAATCTTCATTCATTGCATTGGCCAGACCTCTCCATGTGTCCCACACACTACTCAGGGCCTGGGGCTCACAGGAGGGGGCCGAAGTTCCCAGGGTTCTGTCAAACTATTTTCACCTGATGTGCCCCAAGGAAAGCATGTCTATCTCTAGTGGGTCACCATGTAGGACCTCTGCCTTGGGGTCCCTCCAGCAAAGGGCAGAAAGGGTGTTATAATTTATGTCTAGTTGTCCCCCCAAAGGCTCATGCAGTCATGGGGTGGACTTCTAGAATTTGTGATTAACTCATGATCTATTGGGATTACAGGTGTGAGTGCTGCTGGATTATGGGCATAAGTGGCACACCCAGCCCGGGGCAGATAGCCTGAACGCAGCATATGGGCGACAGACTTGCTGCCTGTTGCCACTGTTGCTGCTGCACTTCCCACCAGCTCTTGCTCTTTGCTCCCCCCGCCACCGTGAACGGCTGCTCTCTGCCATGCGCCGCTCTGCCTTGGAGCCAGCGGAGTATGTGCTGAAACCTCCCCTGACTGTGAGCTAACTAAACATTTCCTGCCTTCATTTTGGGTGTTGGATATTTTGTCCCAGCAATGAGATAAGAGTAACTGAGACACAGGCTCAGCTTTCAGATGCAGCAGCAGGAGTTACAGCTCCTCAGGCACCTTCCCTCCCAGCTCCCTCCCACTCTGCTGCCCACTTCCACTCAGCACAGGGCTTTGCAAAGTACTCGCTGGTCAGCTACTGAGGTCCCTGGGCTGCACACTGGCACCCACTTGCAGGTGACCAGGACCTGGTCCAGGCTGCACATGCCCTGGCTTGGAGTTCTTGGACCAGGATGGCTGCTTGAGTGATGTTCCTTCTGAATGCTTTTCCCCTTAAAGTGATTGTGACATATCCTTGGGACTTCACTGTGGTGACTGAAGCTTTCCAGACATCTGCAAAGCCTTTGGACACTTTCCAGGTGAATCTTGTCCCAACAACTCCTCACTCAGTTGTCCAACTCCCTACCGACTGATGAAAGATCCAGGCAGGAGCTGGCTCCCCAGAATGCAGCGTCGCAGCTGCTCCGCTCCTTCTTGGATCCCAGGAAAAGACCATAACCCACACCTCTCCGCAGCAGAGGCATCAGTGCTTACAAATCCTTTTGGTCAGCTTTCCCTGGGCCTTCTCATCCCCAGGGCTCCCAAATACTGACAGTGTCATCCATAACGTGACATTCCAAAATGGGCCTTGCTCCAGGAAGCACCTCAGCGTCTTGGGCTCCGGGATAGCGAAGGGCCTTCATCCCCACCGTGCAACACACTCGGCTATCCAGGAGGTCACTGAAAGCCACAGGGGTCACTTCCAGGAAGAAGCCCCAGGCACACAGAAGTGTCAGAAAGGCCCAGCGGAGGAAGGTGGCTCCCGGAGACTGGAGGCTGAGGCCCCGTTGCCTCCCAGTCCCTCCTTGCAGTCAGTCTCATCTATCCCTGTGTCCTTGCCTTTCTGCAGTCACCTGTCTCTGCCCCTCATCTCCTGGGGTGGGGTCCCTGCTACCCCCAGCTTCATTTGCTCCTGCAGGGTCCTGCTGCGGTCTCTGCTGCGATTTCCAGCCCCAGCCATCCTCTCTGTCCCACTTTTCATCTCCCCACACTCTGTCTCCACCCTTGATCTTGCTGCTGGCCCCCCTTCTGGAACACTGATTCTCAGGGGACCATGTACACAGGGCTTCCCCCTGAGAAACAGGCATGACAACAAACCCCCAGGGACTTCGATGCTACCAGTCTGGTGACCTAACCCAGACTCTCTTTCATGACCAGATACAGGGGCCAAATTTTCCATGCCACCCTCTTTGATGTTCCTCTGTAATGTCTGATACTCTTCACCTGTCCCCCCATAACTCACCCCTGGTGCATTTCCCACAACCCTGCCTGTCTGCATACCTCCTGGCCATCCCTTCTCACCCACTCTCTAAGCACAGACACACTCTCAGAAGTTCAGATCTCTGTTTCTTCTTCTCCACTCCCACCTGCTCGTTTAGGAAGTAATTTAGGCTGATGCCTCTCTCTCCACTTCCAGGGTACGATGCTGGTAAGTGTCTGTGAATTCCCCTTCGCCCTCTACAGGTTCCAACGAGCACCTATCTTGGTTGCTTTTCTTTCATTGGTGGGACAAAATTAGAAATTAAGGAAGGAAAGGTTTATTTAGCTCACAATTTGTGGAGGTTTCCATCCATACTCGGCTGGCACCAAGGCAGAGTGGCACACGGCAGAAGGCAGCAGTTCATGGCAGCAGAAAACAGTAAAACAGCAAGAGCAAAAGGGAGGAGCAGCGGCACAGAGCAAGCCTCTCTCCCTTCCTTATCCTGCATCCAGGCTGCCCACCCCAGGGCAGGTGTAGCTCTCATACCCATAACTCCAGCACTGGATCATGAATTAATGACAAACTCTAGAAGCTGCCCCATGACTGCCTGAGGCTCTGGGCCACACCTAGACACAAACCATAGCAGCACCTTGTGACTTCGTCTCTCCCTCAGCTTCCGGTCTCCTTCTGTGTTCTCAGAGAAGCATTACTATGCTGCCTTTGAGACACACTCTCCTCCTGGTGACAGCAGTCCAAGGCTCCTCAATCCAGATCCTCATGTCTTCAGTGATGATTGAGCTCAAGACTGATAGCCCTGCTAAGTGCCTGACAAATTTCCACCCAGCTTCCAATAAGGCCCCATCCCATTTTCCAATAAAGCTGATGAAACCTGATAAAGGAACGTTAGAGGAATCAAAAGGCCCCCGGGCTAAGTGGAATCATATCTCATGAAATTCCACATTCAGCAACATCTATATTGGAAATATTAAAAAATTCATATATAGTGAAATGATAGATACTTATGTCACCATTGCAAAAAGTTAGGCTGATGGCACCATCCTTGCCTCCCAGAGGAAGGCACTGTTCCTGCTTGTTGACAAGCAACTCTGGGAGCCATGCTCAGAGGAGAGATGGATGAGCCCTGGCCTGTCTGAACCCTCCACTGGCAGGGCCCTGCACTAGAACTTGCATTAGATGCAACTCGTGTGTCAGGGCTGTGGGGCCTCCCCCAGCTGTGAGAACAGCTGTGTGTCCAGGTGGTAGGCACAGAGGCCAGATGTTCTTGCTTCTAGCCCACAAAGTCACCTCAGGTCCTTATGAATTTGCAGCTGTTTGGCTAGCCTGCTACCACACCCCGGTCACAGTCAAGGTTGGGAAGGTCAAGTTTGGTGCTGCTCAACCACTAGCTGCTTCCGCACTGAATGATGTCGTTGCCAGGGATGCTGAAGGTGCAACAGGCCTCCTGAAACTCGCTTCGGTCCTTCTGTGTCCCTCCCAACTGTGAGTACACCCACGGATTCCCAGGTGGGGGGAGCCTCGTGTACCGTGCCACTGGGTTGTTTAGGGTGAGATTTGGAGGGGCAGTTGGCTTGCTTTGGGATTACCCAGAGCATTAGTGGAGTACAGTTATAAGTGTGTTTGGGTGGGTCATGGAAGTGGAGTCCTGAGGCCCAGGTCTGGTTTCTCACTCCTTCTCTGCCCTGTATCCTTGTTCTGCTTCCTGTATGCCACCAGGTCCTTCCACCATAATGTTCGTCTTGGTGCCAAGACCATGGACTGAATCCTCTGAAACCATGAGCCAAGTAAAGCTCTCCTCAACTATGCTGTGGGTATCAGAATTCCATTCCACCTCTCCTGGGACTGGCTCAGACTTTCTGTCTGGAAAGTGAAATCAATTGAGTGAATTCACCCATATTCACCTGCCACAGCAATAGCTTACCAACCAGGCATTTCTCACCACGGCAATGAACAACCAACTGCCCTGTGTGAGACCAAAGAGGGCAAAGGTCACTGGACAGTCTGCAGCCCCTCTGGCCAGCAGGCCCCAAATAAAGCTGGGTGACTCTTGGTCCCAGTGCCCGCTGTTTTCAATGCTGATTCTGTGCCCTGTGGTGCGGGTCACCTCTGGAGCCGTGGGCTTCTCGGTGCACCCAACTCAAGGAGCCCAGGCCTCCCAGCTCCCCTGCTCCACTGCTTGCACCCTGACCACACCTGACCGGGAGGACCACAGCCTGCAGGCATCTGTACTGGAGCACATGGGAGCTCAGCACGCGAGAGGTAAGCTCTCAGATGACATCCGAGTCACTGTCCCTCAGAGCTTCAGAGAGGGAACCTGGAACAGCGACGTCTGAAGACCCTATAGTTGCTGCTTTAGACGAGAGCTGCACAACGTGCTGGTACCGGAGAGGCGGTTCCCCTTGGGAGAGGGGGGCGCACCCCTCGCCTGGGCTGGGAGCCTTGTGAGGGCCAGCACACGTGGTTCAGTGAGAGGCTCGGGCCGGGGCTGGGAGGGGGAATCCGCTTGTTCCTCGGCCTCACGTTTGCCACAAAACGCACCTCTGCAGATGCTTGAACAACGCACTTGAACCTGACTTTTAAGGCCAGCAACATCTAGGGTGAAGTTTTGTTTTTAGTCAGACGAGGCAACGAATAGCATATTGTCACCAGGTGCCAAGCACTCGCCTGCCATTCAGTTAACCGTGAAAGAACACAATTCCTGAGAGCTGACAATTCAAAGGTCACCAACATGGACAAACGAGACAGGAGGGAGGGCTTTCAAGGACCTTTTGAATTTGTTCAGTTACAAAACAATTCCTGGGTCAGTTTTTTTTTTTAATTCATATTGATACTTATCAAGTTATGGCCTACAGTAAATTATTAGTATATTAAATGGCAATATCTAAAACATACTTGATGATATTAATCTTATATATAATTCTCTGTGATGATACATCAATTTATATTACATGAACTATGTTATATATTATATTCATTTACATATTATACTAATATGTTGTTTACAAGTACCTATATATGCGGATGACTTATGTGTAGATTTATAAGGTATGATTATCTTAATTAGCTTTCAGCCACTGTGACAAAATGCCTCAGCGCATGGTTGCTTAGCTCCACTGCTTCTGGGCCTCACTTCAGGCCCGAGGAGAGCGAGGGAGGAGGACGAGGAGGGAGAGTCAGGGCGCGGCCAGGGAGAGGACAGGAAGACGCAGGGAGTGAGCGCCGAGGGAAAATCCGCCCGCCGGAGCACACGTCCTGGTTACGGCGCATCTTTGGGATCCCCGCAGAGCCTCTTAGAAGGTGGGTGGATCACGGGGGCTCCCAGGAGGTGAGGCAGCATTGGCAGGACGGTGCCTGGGCTGCGGCCCTCCCCAGCTCCTCCCTGACTCTTGCTTCCTGTCTGCCAGGCCCTGAGCAGCTCAGCTCAGCCGGCCCTTCCCCCACGTACCTCCTTGTCCTCGGACTGAAGTGTGAGCCCAGAAAACCTTTCCTCTGTGGAATTTAGGTGTCCGGCATTTTGCCTCAATGAGGAGAGTGACCGAAATCCATACACTTTGACCTCCTTTCTCCAGGAAGCCACCACCCCACCCCCCGCCCCGTCCTCCCGTTTCTATCTCTCTCGAGTCCACCTTTCTACTGTCCCTGCATCATTAGATTTATGCACAGAGGAGATCAGCACCCCTGAGCCAATCTGCCTTCAGAGCTCTACCTCGGAACATTGCTACCTTGGGGACCAAACCTTCCACGCCTGAGACATTGGGGGGCACATCGTGATGGAGCCCAAGTAACAGTGCTAGACAGTGTAGAGCTGGTACAAGTGTACCAACACATCACACAGACGCCTGACCCACGACGCATACCGTGAGGTGTGGTGTGTACACAGGCAACTGCCATGCAGGTGGGTGGACAGGGCACAACCCTTCCTGGGTGAGTGGGGTCTCCTGGGAGGGCTCAGACAGCATTAAACTAATTATAGCTGTGGGAGGAAAAGATCTGGCAAAGCACATGGACAGCTTGAAGCCTGGCCCTGCCCCTTGCTTCAGTGACAGGTGAGGAGGGTGACAGGTGGGAGAGATAGCCCTGCACAAAGGTGTCCAGGTGGCCACATTCCTGGCTTTCAGGAAGGAAGCCATGCTTGACCATGTTCTTCAGAACTCAGTAGCAGCCCTGAAGCATCTTGTTAGATGCCGGGGACAGTGTATTTAGGAGAGACAATGACACAATTTAACCTTGTGTCCCTTCTCTCTGGTACACAAGCGACAGCACTGATATTTAGAGTCAGTGTGCTTACAAATATATGCTGCTACAAACAAGGCCATCGGACCTTCAAAACTCAGGGCCGTCCTCTTTTCCAACCCTCTTTGTGAAAAGCCCCGATGCTCTCTGGCCTCCTTACCTTCCTGGATCAGTGGCCTTGGTGCCCATTCAGGGACAGAAGAGCTATACACTGCTGAGGTGAACGAAAGCCATCTCCCTCACTACTCCACGTAGCATCACCTGGAGCCCTCATGGGAGATGCAAATTAAAGCGGTCTTGATTATTGTGTTCCAAACACAGGAGGCATCAGAGCATCTTTCAAACCCAGCTTCCTATTTCTCTGGGTCCATCTTGGGCTGCTACTTTGGGCTACCCAACATGTCCTGGTGAAACCTTTGCAGTTTCCCCCTATAAACTAAGCCTAAATTCTGCGGGAGATGACAGATGACTTCATATACCATGCAAGCAAGCCCAGACAATAGCTTTAGCCATGACTGATTACCCCGCAGTAACCCACTTTATGTTAAATGCATTCTTGCTGTTCAATTCCACCGCTGTAATTTTGTTCTTCTGCATTCCCCAGCCCTCTGTGGACTAACCAGGTTCCTTCAGTAATGATTTCTTTTCTATTGTATTGTTTTCTGCATAATCAAGTTGGTAGGTGGGGGTTTGGGTGACACGGCCATCTGTCAAGTTCATTTGCTCTGAAAATGCAAGAAATAATGGCCTCTACAACTTGGGGCTATCCGTTATAGGAGCCGCAGATCAGCTTTCAGCCTGCACTATCTTCTCATCTCTCCAAATTATTCTTTCCCTTTCAATAAGATGCAAGACACTTCTTCCTACATGATTGGCTGTTTACATATTTTGTTTCTTTTTAGGAGAAAAAAAAAAAGCTGTTCCCCTTCTCACTTGTCCGCTCCGTATTGCAGTGTATGCAGGCAATCCAATTAAGGAGAGCGGCCAACCCCCAGACTAACGTGCTTGTCTTGAGTGTGAACACACCAGCACCTCCGGGCCGCTCCCAGATTCTTGCCTACCAGGCTCCTGTAGCAGACTTTCTAGAAGTCTGCAAAATGCAAATGCAGTGTGGACCTTCAGGTGGCCCGGCGAGGAGAGCCAGCCGTTGCTCACTTCCCCTGTCCCAGTCCAAAGGTTTCTTCACCGAATTTGCTGAAATCCACACTCCTTGGTTATCCAATGAGAAGGCAAAGAACAGTGTGAGACAGGAAGGAAGCGCCTGAGATTGCAGCATCCTCCCCACTGACAGGAAGCAGAACAGTTTGGGAAATTGACCATTCATTCTTTTCTTTAAAAGGGATTATTAGGGCCCGCCAAATAGCTCAGCAGATAAAGCGCCTGCAAGCAGGCACAGGAGCCTGGGGTTCAATCCACCGGGCCTGCCGTGCCGGCCCCCACTGTGCCGGCCCCCACTGTGCCGGCCCCCACCGTGCCGGCCCCACCCCTGGGGTGCTCTGAGACAGCAATTGAGAGGGAGCATGGTGGCGCGCACCTGTAATCCCAGCTCTGGGAAGCTGTAAACAGGCGGATCACTACAAGTCCGATCTAGTCAGTGAGACCCTGAACACCCTGTAGACTCCTCCCTAAAATACAAATAAATAGATAAATAAATAATAACCCTTCGGACGCCCCCCACCACTCCGCCGCTCCTCCCCGACCCCGCCCGCCGAGTAGGATTT
>NDGM010686776.1:0-11281 GCA_002564305.1 Octomys mimax
AAAAAAAAAAAAAAAAAAAAAAAGCTGACAGGCAACTGTCAAGCCAGCTCCCTGGGGTTCTGAAAATTCACAGGAGTCGCCCCGACGCTGCAGTGCCCACTGTGCTCACACGGTGGCGCTCCAGACCTGAATTATTTCTCGTTTCCGCCGGAAGCTGCGGTGTACAGGGACTGGGGCAAGGGACCGCAGCCCTCCTGATGCTGCGCCCAGCCTCTCACCCTGCGTTTTCAGGGTCGCGACCACCTAACGTCCACGTCAAAACATCTCGTGCATGAGAAAAAACTATTGATTTTATGTTCTATGGAAAAATAACGCACAATGTATAGAACCCGAAGGGAGGGAGTAGGGAAGGTCACTCTTTGGGGACATATTCTAGAACCTCTAAAACAGTCACTGGTCCCAGTACCAACTGTCAGATTAGAGGGCATACTTGGTGGAGGCGATGAAAAGACAGTGAGGTAGTTTGGTGTTTTGTCTGCTTGGACCCCCCCCCCCCCCCCACACACACACAAGTTCAGCCCTGGCAGATAGAAAAAGAAATCAGGAAACAGATTTTCCCAGGAAGAGGAAAGAAAGAACACCTTCCCTCCCGGGGGCTGGGCATGTGGGAGGAGTTCACCACTTTATTTACTAATTTATTTGTCTTTTGGAGACAGGGTCTCTATGCAGCTCAAGCTGGCCTTGAGCTTCCTTGTAGCCCAGGCTGGTCTCCAGCTTGCAAAGAGCCTCCTGCCTCTCTCTGTCTCCCGAGTGCTGGCATTACAGGCCTGCGCCGCCATGCCTGGCTCCATGCACTTTATATTCATATTTTGACTGCAAACGGCCGCAACATTCAACACCATTTCAGACAAACAACATGCACTTTTAAAAACGTGAGCTTGTTCTGCCCAAACTTGCAGACACTACAAAATCTTCATCACTTACTCAACGTGGAAGCGGAAAGTGGGTGCCCCGTGTTCTATGGGACAACACTGTTTGCAAATGATGCATTGCCTCGCCCCCTTCTCTCCCACCCGGCTGGGGACCCTAAGGCTGATTGTGCCCCCCATCCAAGCAGTGGCTGGGGGGGTTCAGGGTGCACGGCCAAGCCTGTCCACCAGGGCAGCGCTCGCGGGCGGTGGTGGTCAGGGCCTGCCTGTGTCCCACACCACGGGCGGGAGGAGACGCTGGGAGGGGCCCGGGCAGGGAGAGGAGGGCCAGAGGCTGGGCCTTACCCGCGACTTCTTGATGTCAGACACGGCGTAGTTACCCTGTGACACCCAGCGCGCAGACTCCGTTACAGCCAGGCCGGTGCCTGCGAGGTCGATGCTGAAGCGGCCCTGCAACACAGCGATGGGGATGGGAAAACTGAGGCTACTGGCGCCCAACAGCCAAGTCCTCAGCCCACTCCGCTGACCAGACTCCTGGGACCAGTGGCCACGGTGTCCGTGCTCTGCCTGGGGTGCCCCTGCTCCACCATCGCGTCTGTCTGTCTGTCTGCTTTCACCAGTGAGTCCCCCCACAGATCTGCAGCCCTGAGTTCCGCAGACTGGCAGGGGGTGGCTGCGCTTGGCCGAGCCTCTTTGGGGACAGCATGGCCTCGTGGTTCCCAGCATGTGTGGGCGCTGCTTGGGTCTGAGAATCCGGGTCCCCTGGCTTTCAGGGGAGCCCCAGACTGCTTGTACCTGAGGCCTCTCCCCGCACACCCCGCCTGTACAAGCCTCTGGACAGTTAGCGCTCCAACACGTGTGGGGACAAATGAGGGTTCACCCCTTCAGAGAAGGGTAGGCAACATCTGGTGGTTTCCTGGGTGTCACTGTGCAGGGGAGGGGACACTGCAACCTGTGCCAGGGAGACCACGAATGTGGATCAGTCAGCTCACAGGTACTGGACAGCCACACCTGGAGGCCACTGTTCCAGCGCTGCTGCAGGCTGGGAGGATGGGGAATGACCCACTGAGGCTTCCTGTGCCCTATAAAATGGGACTTGCTGTGCGCAGAGGCGTGGACAGACAGGCCTGTCTCACTGCTGGGGGAACACGACGTCCACAAATAGACTGATGCTGGAGTAGCTCCTCTGCAGGTGCCACCCCAGGTGTAAAGTTGGGGCTGCCTGTAACCCCCCACCCCCAATTCCACCTGCTGCTGGTCTTGTGCCTCACAGTTGCTACCACTCCTGTGCAGAAGGGCAGGGCCCGCAGCCACCCCACAGGGTCCCTGACTCCCAGGGCAGGATGCAGAATAAGCAAGGGATGTGGAAAGGATGTGTAGGCAGAAACTCAGGCACACCCTTGTGTGGCGCAGCCAGGGCGATGGGACGCGTGAGGGCGCGTACTGGGGCTGTCCTGGGACGGTGTGGTGGGACAGTGTGGTGGGACATGTACTCCCAGGAACAGTGGAGTTTAGGGTGAAAGAGGTGGGGTATGCACAGGGGTAAAGGCTCAACCTGCAGGTGAAAAGTCACTTCCCAGTCGAACGGTCTCAGGAGCAGAGAGAAGCTAGGAACATTTAAGCCAGGCTTGTGTCCCAGTGCTGTAGCTTTCCTTAGAAGCAAAGCCTCAAAATCCCGACACCCCCTGACTCCTCTCTCGCATCTTTCATTTGTTCTACCTGCTGTACCGCATTCCCAATTCCAGGTCACTCAGTGACCAGAGGACCTCTCTTCCACCTCCCCATCTGGCTATCAGAGTGCCTGTGTCACCTGCTCAGCCGGTGACAGCACAGGGTGGGCAAGCTCCAGGGCTGGAGTGGCACCTGTGCTGTGGGCACCCCTCCCCTAGGGCTGCTCACATTGTGGGTGACCAGCCACATGCGAGGCATGCTGCCTTCCTGCCTGCTCCAATCGGGAGCCGCTGGCACCTCCAGCTCTGGCCCAGCTCCCAGCCGAGTTTAGCACCCTAAAAACAAGGGCCGCCAGAAGAGCAAAGACACTCTGTGCCTCACAGCTGAGTTCTGGGACATCCTTTCCCCAAAGTCGTTATTCTCAATCCTAGAAGGCATCAGAGCTGTAGCGAGATTTGTTGTAGATTTAAAAGAGGGAAAGTAATTCAGGGTTACACGTGCCCTCGACTAGCAATGCTTCAGCAGGCTGTTTCTATCACTGCAAACTCTGAAAAGCTTGCCACTGCCGCACTGGATGGTCTACATCAGTTTCCGAGAGCTGTGCTTATGGCCTGGGGACGTAGCTCAGTGGCACAGAGCCTGCCTGGCAAGCACAAGTCATGAGTTCGACTCCTGGTACAACGAAATAAAAAGCGGCATCGTTGGCTGGAAGAGTCATCTGTGCTCTGCTGGGACAACGCTAAAGAAATCTTGACTGGAAAAAGAATGAGAAGTCTGTCTGCTGTCTTACGGACACAGCCTCTGCTGAGCACCCACTGTGGGGGTTTGGGCATGAGACCCAGATTCCACGCAACCCTTCTCTCGCTGCACCGGGTGTGTCGGGGTGAAACGCGTCTCCCAGGAGCACGGGGCATGCTCGGCAGACTGGACCGACTGGTCCCGGCACCAAGCATACCAATACTGCATCTTTGATGCCCCCCACCAGCTGTCTGCCACAGCAGGGCTCTCAGGAGCTCCTTACTGAAGCAATCTCCAAGCCGCAGCGCTGGGCGAGGGGAAGAGGACACGAACACAGCACCCTCCTTTGATTGCTGTGCAGCCATCAGGTCAAAGGACACCACACCCGCTGCAGAGCAGATGACAGGCCACGCTTCCTGCAAACCTTTTCCCGGGAAACTCCCTCCTTCCCTCCGTCTAGCTGGTGCTTAGAAAGCGTCTACAGGATGGAGGCCGAGGACCCGGCAGGGCCTGAAGAATCAGCTGGTGGTGGGGGTGACTTGACCGCTTCCTGGCTTTGGGTTTTCCATTTAGGAATCACTTCATCTCAGCAGTTAGCAAATCAATCAGTTCATTTGTTTCTACATTATTAAAAAAATGAATGCAAATTGCCTTTCATTTACTTAAGCTTCCCAACGGGTGTGTTTAGAAAAACAAGAAAATCCTGGACCATGAAAAGGCAAGAGGGGCCAGCCAAGCGGCCACGCAGATGCAGCCTACGCCAAGAGCGACCAGAGTTTGAAACCATCAGCTCTGCTGAAAAATCTGCACTTGGGAACTTTTCAATTCCTGGGTGAGGAGGAAAGGCTGCTGTTGCCCTTGTGCCCTCTGCTCATTTTCCTTCACCCCTGAAGGCTTCCTTTTCACCTCGCTCAAGTATTTAACAGTGCTTTTCTAAAGCTTGGGGCTGAGAGAATAGTTCACTGAAGGAACCCTCAGATGTGTTTGTCTCTGGGCAGGCGCTGAGGCTGAGGGTGAACCCAAGTGTCCCCCCCGAGACAGCGCCTGGGATTCGGAACACACGGTCAGCCAGCCTTGGGAAGGCTCAGGCGAAGCGGGAAAGTCCAGCCCCTAGACGAGCAGCAGCTCCGAAGACCTCCAGAAAGTCAAAGGACGGCTGCGGCCGGGTCCTACCCAGAATCAGCGCACTGCTTGTGTTTGTCCTGTCCTCCAAGTTCGGAAGTCACTGGCAAAGATCTCTGCCTACTCTGCAGAATTAGCCCAGGAGGATGCGTCTTGCATGTTCCAGAAGCTATGCTCTAAAGACGCCGTGAAGCGCACAGCTGCTCGAAAGCCCAAAGCCCAGCGTGGAGCCATCCAGCAGGAGATGGAAGGGGCCGACGGAACCAGCGCCTCGGGGCTGCAGGCCCCAGGATGTCACGCGTCACTCTCCCCATGAGCAGTGAATCCTCAGGGACTCCATGAGCTGGAGCCGCTGATCTGCAAGGACTAATCTAGAGGCACTAAGGAAGGAGCCGGGGGAAACCCACGCAAGTCCTGCAGATTTGGGGAGCTCCAGGCACAGTGTTTGTTTCTTTACAAAAATTACCAATTCACCCCACTATTTTTTTTTTAAAGTCCTTCCAACTTTTTCTCTATGTTCTCTATGTAGCCTAAAGCAGCGGCAGGAGGTATGGATTAGCATTACAGTGTGTGTTTTGCACACATGAGACACTGGGTTCAAGCCACAGCATTGCCCAACAAACAGCCTCCAGACACGCAGGCAGGGATCACGCCGCACGTAGACACGCAGGCAGGGATCACGCCGCACGTAGACATGCAGAAGGGGGGGTTCACACCGCACGTAGACACGCAGACGGGGGTCACACTGCACGTAGATATGCAAAAGGAGTTACGGAGCACGTAGACACGCAGGCGGGGGTCACGCCGCACGTAGACACGTAGGTGGGGTCACACTGCACGTAGACACGCAGGTGGGGGTCACGCCGCACGTAGACATGCAGAGGGGGGTCACACCGCATGTGGACACGCAGACGGGGTCGCGCTGCACGTAGACACGCAGGCAGGGGGCACACCGCACGTAGACACGCAGACGGGCGTCACACCGCACGTAGATAGGCACAAGGGGGTACGCAGCACGTAGACATGCAGACCGGGGTCACGCCGCACGTATACACGCAGACAGGATCACCCTGTCGTGCAGTGTTCAGAAGCTTTCCGTGGCTGATGGCGTGGCGCGTGGGCCACCTGAACTGGCTTTTCAGGTCGACCAGGCACATCCTGCAATGATGCCACGCCCTTGCGTGCAGCACTTGTTTCCACGGCTGCTGTACCATTTGCTCTACGGGGTCCCTGATGCAGGAGCAGCGTGCAGCTGCGATCCCTCAGCAGCCACTCTGCGGGGGCCACGCTGCGCTGCGGTGCAGCGATCCCAGCTACTTTCCTAGGGGCAGATCCCTGTGTGCCGGGCTGAGGACGTACCTGGGGGCACTTGGCAGCGCTGTAGCAGTCCCCGGCGGTCGCAAAAGGGACAGGATGGCCTTCGCTTGTCCTCGCAAACTGTAAGTCGGTAGCTGCGGGGTGGGGAAAGGGTTCAAGGGAGAGGGAGAAGAGGCAAGGACAGGACGGCACAGCCGCGAGACAGGAGGGAGAGCAGAAGTGGGAAGTGGGGGAGAGGCAACGTGAGGCATCAGTCGCGAGTGGGTCCAGGGGTGCGCTTCCGCCCCGCCCCACATCTGGTTCGGAAGGCCCCTTCTCTGGGTTGTATCAGCACTGTGTCCTCACAGTTTGGGAGCCAGCGGGGGTTGCGCGTCTTTGCAATCAGTCCTCCGTACATAAATATGAGAACGGCCTTCCTTAAGTGAGCTGTAGTTGGAGGACCGGGGACTTTCCCTTACACAGCCGGCTTAGGACAGCGGCGGGGAGCAGGGAAGCGGCTTTGGTCCCTGAAGTCCATCTGTCCTTCTGCAGCCTAGGCACTCTTGCTGCCAAAATGCGGAGCACTTAGAAGCCGCGTCTTGAAATTATTAGTAGCAGCTTCTCAAGTTCAGGGTGAGCACGAAGTTTGGAAAAAGCGAAGCCAGCAAGAATGACGCTGACCCAAAGCCCCTGGTGTTAACCTGCGGCGGCTCTGCGAGGAGCCCTGTGGGCGGTCTGCTGGCTGGGCAGGTCCCTGTGCCCGTCTCTGAGGCGGGCTGGGGCCTGGATGGCCCCGCACTCTGGGTGACCCCGCCGAGCCGCAGGCGAAGGCACCTCCCGGCCCTGAGGCAGGGCCGAGCCGCAGCGCCTGTGTGTGGAGAACCGCAGCCCCTAGGCCTCCACGCACGGGCCTGCTCCCCGCCCAAGGCAATTAAACTGTCTGCTCAAACCAAGTGTGAGCCACCTTGAGAGGAAAACAGTGTTAATGAGGAACAACCAAGTATTCATTATTTCTGTTCTTGTTCTACTCGGGAACACACCACATGTTCTAGCTGTCTGTAGCTGCTCCTGTGATAAATACCCCAGCACAAACACACTTCCACAAGCGCAGCCGGGTAGGCCTGTTACAAAGGGAGTGCTGGGCGCCATCTTTCTTCTATGATCCACAGTCAGAAGAAATTAGTTTTTGAGGGGGGCTGCTCTGCAAATTGCTTGGCTTTCGAGTTTCCTGGCCGCGGTTTTCCCTGGCCCAGAAACCTCGGCTTTGATCTTTGCTGTCTCTCCCTGGCCAACACCCTCACCCGGCTCACCCCCTCTGGCCCTAGGGTCCTAGTGTCACCACCGGTTCTCTGGGTGGCTACACTGACTGCACACTGCAGTGACGTCCTCTTCCATCCACCCACATGCACAGAGGCGGTACCTGCCCGTGTCAGGTGCTGCCAGGTGCTGGGACAGCATGGGCCAAGGTCCAGAGCTCCCTGGGAGGGCTGCCATAGGGCCCGAGCTCCTCAGCCGCACCCTGCTTGCTCGCGCCAGCCCTGGCCTGGTGCAGAGCGCATGCGCTGGCGGGGGAGCAGGGACTCACTTATGATCTGCATGCTGCTCAGGTCGATCCTGATTTTCTGGAAGCTGGAATACCCAGCGGCTGTGTAGCCCTTCCGACACTGGCAGTCGTCACGACGGCTTCCGTTGTAGGGACATTCTGTGGGGTTGTGCAGCCTAAGGAGTGAAGAGAAGGCCTGATGAGGGCAGGGATGCGTTCCCATGGTGCTGGGCGGCCGCACGTCTGAGCCCGGCGCCTACCTGTGCCCGTAAACCTCGGAGAAATTCTCAGAGTCGCTGTGCACGAGTGTCACATACTCCTTGGGGCGGCTGGACTGCATCCCTGCACAGAATATCTGAAAGACAGATGGAAGCTGCTGAGGAAGAGTGCCTCCAAAATGCAGCGGGAGCAACAGCCACTCGGCCTAGAAAGGTCCCCAAAGTGACAACTGCCAGGGACATTCTGTGCAGGGCCACCTGGGTGGCTCTCCTTGAAAGAAGAGCAATTGTCCCCATTGTGGCCAAGCCTGGCTGCATTTCTATGTATCGACGTGGACAGAGCCGGCTAGGACTTCACCTTGTCTTCTGAACTAGATGCACTCTGGGCCAGCCAAGGTGCTGATGGTAGTCTCTGAAGGTGGAGGGCAGTGTTTTCCTGGCCCCTTACAGCTCCCAAGCGAAATGTGTGGGCAGGGCCAGGGCAGAGGGCTGTGCTCATGCTGCCGCCTGGGATTGAGCCTCCACATCAGAAGCTGTGACTTTGCAGAGCATAGAAGGTCGCACCTCGGAGCTGAAGCACCAGCCCCGAGTTAGCTGCCGCCCCAGCTGTGTGACGCAGCTTCTTCCTCCTGCACATCCTTCTCTGCACATTGACGAGGTGAGCACAGGCCTCCTGCCCAGCCCAGCCCAGCGCACGGCGCTCACCTCCTTCCTGTCATTCTGTCATTTATCCTCCAGCCACTCCTTTCTTCATGAATGAATAAACCCCGGTTCTGCCCTGGGCCAGGGCCTTAGTTCCCATTAGCCATCCTTGTAGCGGACGGGGAGACCCCTTGGCTCCCCACAACTACAG
The DNA here is from genome assembly GCA_002564305.1 of Octomys mimax. NCBI lineage: Eukaryota > Metazoa > Chordata > Mammalia > Rodentia > Octodontidae > Octomys > Octomys mimax. The sequence continues at coordinate 8,311 of NDGM010686776.1, forward strand.
ATACGTCCCCGTGCCTGTTCCCACCAGGGTCACCTGGGAGTGGTAGAGTGGAGTTAATGTGCTAGAATTCTAGTAACTTTTCCATGGGGTCACAAGTCTGAACTTCGCAGAGCACGATGAAGACCGGGGAGGGCTTGCCGTAGCATTCACCTTTAGGAGCTTTCCTCTAACGATCAGGAAATATTCGCCGTCTTCACTGGTGCCACCCAGGTCTCGGACCTCCTGGCAGTTCTGGGGCAGCTCGCCTGAAGGATACCAACCACAACAGGCAGTTGCTTACACCATCCACGCTGAAACATTTCAGCGAAGGGAGGATTTCTTTAAAGACAATACTACATGTTTGAAGATAGCAGGTAACAAAACAAAGAAATGCAGCTCTTCGAGCTAAACACAAGTGGCCTCAGCTGGCAACTTACAGTTGTAGGTGCTATGGCAGGTTTTCTGTTCTTCTGGTTTCAGATCAGGGGGACACAAGTGGCTGGGTTGGCCCTCGTTGGTTAAACACTGCACGGACCTGTGCACCACGCCGACACCACACGACACTGAGCACTGTGAGGCAAAGCACGGTCAGCAGGCAGCCTGGGCTTGTGGGCTGGGGACGGTCCTGACCCCACTCTGCCGCGACACAGGCACTCGCCGTGGGGCAGTCTCTGGGCCAGGCTTCATCTGTGTGTGCGCATATGCACGTGCCCAGACACAAGAAGGTACACAGTGTAGGTGTCCAAAATTATGTGCATGTACATACATACACACACATGACATGATCAAAACAGTCAGTGTTTCAAGATGTACAATACGAGACATGCTGCCACTAATCCCAAGATATTTCCCCGCAGTGCTCAAGCACACCCAAGGCACCTCTTCTGTAGCAGTCCTGGGGCCTTCTTTGAACAACGGGTGATAAAACCCAGCGAGCACAGCTGCCCGGGCCCTCCACAGACGCAGGCACATGCAGATAGCACCGTGTGTCTCGTCCGCCTTCGTCACCAATCTAACACTGCCACTCTGTCTCTCCCACAGTCAGAATGACCATGAGAGACAAACACTGGATCGATCTAGGACCCCGAGGCAACTGGGGTAGAGCAACTAAGACACTCCGAGAGGGCTTCCAGCTCTGCTTCAGAAAGTGCAAGAACATGGCCTAAGTGGGTTTGAAACTAGGAGCTGGGTTCTGAGAGGGATTGCTATGATAAATTTTTAAAAAATTTAAACATTCACTATACTTTTCTGTGAGGCTTCATGATACAAGATTTTCTTCATCCAGGCCCCTCTGAGGTGCAGCCATCACCCTCTTATGTTGCAGGTAGGAGACTGACACATGTCAAGGAGTCTGCTCAGGACCCTCAGAGCCCAAAGCCCGAGGCCGTGGCAGCCTTCTGGGGCAGACTCACTTGGAATTACTCTGTCTTACTGTACCCTAATTCAGTGATGTTCTCCCAAAACAGGAAAATGAGAACATGCAGGCTCCTTACAAGAGAAGCAACAGAGTCTCATCCCATGCAGTAGCTTCTTGAGGCTTTAGGAAGCTGAGGTAAAGGAGGCAGTGTGTGACCTGCCTGTGTGACCCAAGGGCCTCTGTGTCTTGGCTCACTGGGCTCCGCAGCGCACACTCTGCAGCTTGCCCTGGGCCTTCCAGGAGCTGTGGATGGGGGTCAGCTCCAGGCCACAGCTTCAGAGCCTGCACTCTGCTGCGCACCAGGTCACCACCCCTTCTCCTCCCATGCCTGGGTCAATGCTAACGGCCACTGGTGGGGCCCGAGCTTTCGAATTGGGCCACCTGGGCCTCTACTTACACTGCCCCAGTTGCCGACTCTCCAGGTGGCCGAGACGGGGCATTCTGGCAGGTAGCAGGGCTGGACACTGGGAGGCTGTGTGCCTGGACAGTGGGCCGAGGTCTGGTAACTGTACACGTAGTTCTCCTTGCCGGTGTAAATCTCGCTGCAGGAGACCAGCCTCTGTTTGTAGCCCTTTCCACAGGTCACTGAGCACTGCAAAGGGAGAGGCCAAAAGCACTGCTTTGCGCAGCCCCAGGACAGACAGACTGGGATTGCCGCCTTGTGCCATGCATGTGCCTGGAGCCCAGGACGGAGCCGGCGGCAGCCATCCGGGCCAGCTTCCTTGGGAGCGGCCGCTGGAGCCCTTCTCTGGGTGGGTGTCCAGGACAGCAGGACAGGAAGGGCCCTGGCTGTCAGCATGGTGCTCCTCCAAGGCTATGAGGACCAGGGAAGGAAGCCACCAAGGGTGTGGTGGGAGAGGGCCGCAGCCAACCTCGGGCAGAACTTGGCATGTGCACCCAGGCACTTAGCCTGCAGGGGGCCCTGGGCAGTGTACTCCCCCCCTTGGGGTTATTGGTTTTTATTTATTTATTTCTCTTTGGAATTAGGACTCAAACTCAGGACCTGGTGTGGCCAGGCAGGAGCCATGCATCTGGGTTGTATCCCTGGCCCCATGTTTGTTTTATTCTTGCAAAGCAAACAAAATTTACTTGATGTGAAGGCCTGCTTTTTATTGTGGCACATAGCTCCTTGGTGTCCTTTTTTACATAAAAAGTTGGTAGACATTAGGTGCACCGAGCAGTGGCTCGTTCTGTCACGTGGCCACACCTTACAGATGCTTGCGTCGTTCACTCCTCTCTCCTTCACCCTCCCTCTCCTCCTCTTCTCAAAAGTCTTCCTCCTTCGACTTCCCTGTCACTTCAGTTTTTAAAAAAATTCCACTTGGGAAAACATACGCTCTATCTGGCCTCTGATTCTGGCTTGCTTTCCTTAGCAGGATGCGCTCCTCTCCTGCCACTCTTTCTTATGGCTGGATAGTGCTCCACTGTCCACGAGCCACACCATCCTCGTCCAGCAGCTGGGCAGGTACACAGGCAGCGACTGTGGCACATGATGCCCTCCGTGTAGGCAGGCACACAGGCAGCGACTGTGGCACGTGCTGCCCTCCGTGTGGGCAGGCACACAGGTAGTGACTG
>NDGM010687475.1:0-11093 GCA_002564305.1 Octomys mimax
AAGTGCTTCCCTGGCAAGCACAAGGGCCTGAGTTCAATCCCTGGTTCTGCAAAAAAAAAAAATGCTGCTGTACTATTCATTTGGGACAAAATGAGAAAAAGCCTCTCTGTCTATCTCCCTGATGGGTTCCCAAGGTCCGCACACCTCTCGGTCTGGCTATGTGGTTCACTTACCCCAGATACCAGCAATACTTCTTTGTACTAATTTTGCATGTGCTGTTCCACCTGCCTGGAATGCCTTTCCTCTTTCTTCACTTTGCTCATTTATTCCTTGAACTCCACTTGGCAAAACCAAATGCAAAACTAGAATTCACCCTTCCTATCCCAGGACAGCCAACAATGGAAAAAGCTGCCAAAAGCACACATTGGCAAGGAGGCAGAGCAACCCGAACTTTCATAGGTTGCCAGAGGGAGTGGAAATCAGTTCAGCCACTTAGGAAAAACACTCACGGGTGCTTGCAACAGCTGGATAAATGCATCTCGGGCACAGCCCAGCAATACAAACAGAAATGGACGCGACATTCACTAAAACTACACAAGGATGCCCAACAGCAGCACTGCTCCTGATAACCCCAAACTGAAGCCACCCCATACTGCACCAGAAGAAGGGCTAAATAAACCATGATTGTACACGGAGTGGACAAGGTGCTGGGGCCTCCAACATGGGCTCACCACATGCCAAATGCAGGCGGAGGAAAGTTGTCACCCTGTGTGGTTCATTTATAGGGAGTCAATCACAGACAAAAGAAATCTCTTGCTATTGAAAATGAGCACAGAGGCAGGCCAGGTGGCAGTGTGAGACTGACCACGAGGGGACCCCAGGTGGCTTCGGTGCTTGCTAGTCAGGTATATGGGTATTATAGAAGCCTGCGACTAGAGAATCACAAAATTCCCAGGTTTGGAATCATGAGTCTTGTGCATTTCCAGGCCAAAAGGAGGCACAGTTGATCTGGCCCCACCTGCCAGCCACATGAGGACCCTGGCCTCAGCACAATATCCTGCATCCTGCATCCCACATCCTGCATCCTGGGAAAAGGTGGTCCAGCCCGAAGGCACCCTGCTCCCTGGGGCCTTCCCTGCACTCAGAGTGGCATCACTCCCACCAGGCAGCTTGCAGCCCCCAGAGAAGAGGCTAGCAGTCTGGATGAGCAGGGGGTGGCATCACTACACAAACCACTTTTCCACCTTCACCATGGCACCAGCTGCTGTGCTCTAAAGACACCACACTCTGCCAGGCAGCCAGGCCATTATGGGGATAAATATAGATGCAGACAGTGAGGCGAGGAGGCTGCAGCAGGGGTCGGCCCTGATGCCCTCCTGGGGCCCAGCTTCTGCAGGCCACACTCAAGAGGGAAGCCACACTCTGTAACTCCACCTCACCAGAAAGCTCTGCTCTGCACTGGAGCACCTGCCCCAGGGCTCCCAGCCTTACACACTCCAAGGGCTAGCCCAGAAGATACAGAGGCAGCCGCCCTTGTTCCCAAGGAGTCTAGAGGCTGGCTCGGTCCTGTTCCAGCCACCCTTCCCCACTCCACTCTCCCTCTACTTTGTACCTACTCTCCTGCCTCCCTGGAGGCTCAGGATGGATGGGTGGGGCTGTGAGTACCCTGAGCACTTTGTGGACCTTGGGAGTGGGTCTGCTAGGCTGCAAGAGGGCTGAGGGTTTGGTGACCATGTGGCCTAAGTCATTCAAAGGTAACTGCACTCAAAGAGAGGCCCTAAGGGACCTCAGAGATTAAAGAGCAGCCTAGGAGTCCCCTATAGTGCTGACACCCCCTCTAAGTAGGTGCCATGGGGTAACTAGGCACCAGAAGGCTCCCAATTCTGCATGTAAACCCAGACACATCCCTTTCTCTTGGAGTACCTGTGAAGTAAGGTCCTCCCTGTGTCATCAGGGGACATACAAATGCCTCGAGAGTCTTCTTGGGTGGCTCTGAGCTTCCAGCCCCAAGTTCCACCCAGAATCTCCGGGCTGATGTACACTGACTTGCCCTAAACTGGCCTCCCCCTGCGCCCCCTGTGTGGCTGAGTACCTGCTCATATCCTCTGCAGAGGGGCCTCATCACCTCTCCTTGCACTGCAGTGGCCTTTGGCTGCTGCCCACACCCTGCCACACTGAGGAGGCACCCCAACCCCTTCTTACTTTGACAGTGCTGGAAGGGGTGTGGCCTCAGCACCCAAGTGTGAGGCCACCACCTATGGAAGTCTTTCTGGCCAAGGACCCTCCCATCTGCTTTTCAGCTCCTGATTACGGCTGCTAGGAAATCCACCCTAAGGATGTGGGAATCACAGCACTGCCTGGTTGGTTCTCTGTACCTGGTTCTGCTCAGAGGGCCTAGATCTCCCTGCAACCCCAGGAGATGGCCCTTGGCTATTTTCACCCCAATTTACAGATCAGGAGAACTGAGGTACAGTGGCTAAGTAACTCCCTTGTGTGCCCCCCAAGGATATCCCTAGTACTTCAGAATGTGAACTTATTGGGACATAGGGTAGCTGCATGTATAATTAGTCAAATGAGATCATCTTGCAGCAGGGTGGCCCTAAATCCCATATGACTAACGTCCTCAGAGGAGGCAATGTGAAGACAGACAGGGAAGGCACAACGTGGAGAAGAGGCTGAGCTACCTTGCCACAAGTCCACGAGAGCTCAGGTCTAGCAGAGGCAGGAAGGAACCAGGAGGATCCTCTCTGGAACTGTGGAGGGAGCATGATCCTACTGCCAGCCGGATTTCAAACTTATAGCTCCAGAACTGGGAGAAAATAGATTTCCGCTGTGTTAAGCCATCTAGTGTGTGAAACTCAGCCAGCCTGTGGCAAACTAGGGTTGAGAAGCTTCCAGCAACCCCTGTTCCCCTAACCTTCCCACGCAGGTTCCTCAGAGACACAATTCTGAAAGATTATTGGGGCCTAATCATAGGGTGGGTTAGAGGACTTATCTGTGGAGAGCTGAGCATGCTCTCTTGTATCTTGGAGAGGTGAAAATCAGGCATACCAGGCAGGTCAGATGTCCTCAGCCCCTGGCAAGATAAAGGCCATCTAGGGAGCTGGCCACTCTGGAATGCACTAGGTACAGCCTGGCTCAGGGGCTCTGCATGTGCTGTTGCTTCTGCTCCCTCCCTCCCCTTCATTCTAAAACCTCTGAGCACTGCTGAGCATTAGATAGGGTAGATGTGACCCTAAGAGGCCAGTGCCCTGCCCCTGGGGCCTTCCACATGATGAATAGCTCAGTTCCAAGGTTGCTGCCTCCTTGAAAGGCATCCCTCACCTCCGCCACACTGCCCCATCATCACAGTCGCGGTACCCCACTTTATTTTCTCTAGGACAATTTCCATTTGGAGTTTTCTTGTCTTTTTTTTGTCTGCTCACCTCTCTTTGTCCCCCTCACCCAGTCCAAGCTCCGCGCCTAGTGACCAAGTCTGCCTTGGCTGTAGCTGTACCCTCAGCATCTGATAGTCTCGACCCAGGGAAGCTGCTCAGAGGCTATTGCTTGAGTAATCAAATGGATGACTACAGGCAGTGGACACAGTTTCTGCTTTAGAAGGCCCATTTCCTACATGAAGAAACTGAGGTTGTAAAAAGGCAGCTCAGGTCACATCGGAGATGAGTGACTCCCAAGAACACCTCTGTCCCCTGGGCAGGCAATGGCAGTAGATGATGTCCCACTTACAACACTAGCCACCAACTCCCCCACTTCTCAGCACAAGGTGAATCCCGTCTTGTCTCAGCACACACCCTTCCCTATGCTCCCCTGCTGATGAGTCCAGAGCCACCCAGCACAGTAAGACAGGGAGCTCTCTAGGGACCCAGGAGTGCCAGCCGCAAGTCTCCCAGGCTTTGCCATGCAACATCACAGACCTCACTTAGCAGAGTCCACAAGAGATGGAAGTCAGCACTCAAACCTGTTCTCTGGCAGGCACTGTTCTCAGTGCAGTGCTCTGTTCCTGCCCTTTGGTGGAGCCAAGACCCTTTGGTGAGGGGGCAGATAATAACTGATGCACAAATGAATAAATAGGATGATTTGGGAGCATGGCAAATGCCCCAAGAAAAATAAAGCAAGCTGATTCAACAGTGTGATTCGACAGTGATAAATCCTCACTCATCAACATCCCAGAGGAAGAGGTATGGATGGGGCAAGCAGGGAAATGCTCCAGGAGAGGAGATAGCAACTTCCTCATCCTTGGCATGAGCCAGGTGTGACTGGGAAGACAGAGGACATCGGGCTGGGAGCCCGGAGGCACCTAGGATTCCAACTTGGTCCTTAGGCACTAGAAGACCCCAGATGATCCCAGAGAGTGTTGGCACCTGAGTAGACTGTCACCCTCCCCAGCTGCTGCCTGCCAAAATGGCAGGGTGACCTGAACTCCAGGCTCCCAGAGCCTGCCACAGGTCCTTTCTGAGGTCATATCCTGCTAGGGGAGGGGAGCTACATTCCTGGAGTATCTTGCTCCTGACTTAGCAGCCCTGATGCTGTCTGTAAGGGACAGAGGAAAGGGAGAGAGCTCTCCATCAGGCAAGGTAGCACCCTGGGCCTGGACAGGGGGGCTTCTCAGGAGGGTACTTAGCATGGCAATGATGCTCCCTCTTCTGACAGGAGTGAGAAAATTATTCCATAATGCTCTCTATCTGTACTGTTTTCTTGGAACCCTGTGAGGTCATCCTGAGGAGATGGAAACCACCTTACACAGTGTTCCGTACTTTGGCTGGGTAGAACCAGCCCTGGCCCTGGCCCTGGAACAGCCCAGAAGCCCCCTACGTTTGGATCCATTTCATGGGTCCTCTCTCTAGGGAGAGTGGAGGAAGGGGCAAGTTGGCCTAAGAAAATCCCAGATGGGCTCTTCAATGCAGTTGCCCACATCAGGCTTACTAATATTCCCATGAACAGTGATAATGACAGCGGTTACCAAGCGCATAGCATGTACCAGTCACAGTGCTGGCACACAAGCCCTCTGTCATCCAATTTGATCCTCACAACTGCCTTCACGAAACATACAATTATCCTGCAAGAGAATAAAGGCCGGGAGCACTCTCCTCGCTACTGTATAGTACCTATGGGAAAACTGGGGCTCCGCCTTGGCCCCCTTCTTCACATCTGCCCCTTAGTTTTTAATCTACTGGAATTCTGGAAGGTAAGAGAGGGTCCCTTGAAACAACACAAGAAACATCACACTTGCCTTTCATGAAGAGCTACCCACACTGCAGAACACTGGCTCCCAGCACCTGGCCCAGCTTCCTTGCAGCTCTGTAAACTGGACTGTCACAGGTTGCCTCACTTTACAGATGGAAAAAAACCCCAAACCCAAAGAGGGTGACAAGGCATGCAGAGAAGAAATTGCAAAGGCAAGGGGAACCCAATCACCTCCTGTCCTGGTACTTTCCATGCAGAAATCTGTGTGGCCCCTCCCACTCCAGCAGGCAGCATTCCCAGCCTAGGACAGTCCCAGTCCTCTGAGCCTGGGGTCAGAAGGGCTGCACTAAAACCCTTCCTGTAGGTTTCTGCTCTACCTCCAGGCAGTCCCTGGGGAATGCGCCCATTTTATAGATGATGACCCCAAGGATCAGATAATTGAGCCTTGCTGGTCAGAGGAGGGTGTCTTTCATAGTAGGCAGGCTCCAGTTGCTAGATTAACACCGGGGCCACACTCCCTGTTTCCCAGTGTGTGAATAGGGGATGAAGGGCTCCCTACCCACTCATCTAGAACAGCAGTTTCCTCCACCGGGCCAATAGAGCCAAAGCCAGATGGTCCAGTCAATGTATGGACACAGGGCTTAGAGCCAGGAGGCACCTCCAACCACTCCCCAGGCCTCACACACTGGAGTACCCCACATCATCCCAAGATAGAGGAAGGAAGGATGCAATCAGATGGTCACCCTCTCCAGCTGCTGCTTGCCAAGATGGCAGGGTGACCTGGGCCCTGGCACCCCCCAGAGCCCATGCCATGTCCTTTCTGAGGCCATATTGTCCAAGGGGAAGGGAACAGGATTCCTGAAGCGATTTACTCCTGACTCAGCAGCCTCAGTACTGTCTATAATGGATAGGGAAGAGCAGGAAGGGGTCCTCCCCCAGGCAGGTGGCACCTGGCCTTGAACTAGGGGCTTCTCAGTAGGGCACCTTGCCTGGCAGTAGTGCCACCAACCACAGAAGCTGTGACTGCCCCAAGGCACACAATAAGCCTCATCATCCCTTGGTGACACCCTAGTGATCCAAACCTTGGGGCAGATAAAACAAAGGGGGAAGATTCTCTGCCTTTGTCCCTTCTCCCAAAGACTTATGGGCTTGTCAGATAGCAAGATGAAGGTTCCAGGTGCACCTATGACCTTGGGCAAATCCCAGCCTCCTTTTTAAGTAGCCCCTCACCCAAACGGAGAGCTTGCTGAAGCACAGGCTCCTACAATGGGGAAGAGAGCAAGACTTCTTTATTTTCCACCCAGCAGAGAACTATCTCTGCAGGGCAGGAAAGAAGAAAGGACCTCTCCCTCCCCCACGCCTTTAAACACACAGGTGCCAGACAGCTTTTGCTCCCAAACTAGTTTGCAAACACATTCTGACTTCTGGGATGCTGCCCAACTCTACTCCCCCTCTCTGCTCCCTGCCTCCCCCTTCCGGGCTGGGAGGTGGCCCTCGGACAGCTCCCTGGGGTAGGGCCAGGGTGGGGTCGGGAGTTAGGCAGAAGGGAATGCGTGCCTGGAGCCACCCTGACTTTTCCCTTCAGTGGCTTCCGGACGTCCTCCAGGCCTCTCCGGGGAGGCCGAAGGATCCCCACAAAGCACCCCAGGGCGCCATCCTCGGCCAGACCTTCCTTACCCCGCAGTCAGAGCAAAGGTGGAGCGCCCCCGCGTGGCCGGGTCGTAGCTGAGTCACCTAAACGGCGAGTCTCAGCGCGCGAGGGCGGTGGGCTTGGGGGTGTCACAGCCCCCTAGGCGGACCCAGCGTCCTTCGGGCCCACCCGCTACGCTAGAAACCGAGCGCCAAGGCCGAACTTGGGCGCCCGCGCCAGGCTGCCCCACCAACCCTCACCCGCTCGCCCGGGCCCCACTTACCCCCGTCCCGCGGGCGCCTCACCACGCGGCTGCCGCTGCCCGCGCTCCGGGTCGCCAGGGCATCCCTGGGCGCTCCGCTGCTTGTGCGGCCGCGGGTGCGGGACGGCTCGGGGCGCTGCCCGCGCGGCGTGGCCCGCTCGAGTGCGCTCCCGGGGACCGATCCTCCTCCCGGGCCAGCGGGCGGCGGCGGCGGCGGCTCGGGCTCCTCCCTCCGACCGAGGGCGGGTGCAGGGAGGGAAGCGGGAGGCGAGGCGGGCGCTTCCTGGAGGGGCGACCGCTCTCTTCGGGTGGAGCGGGCGTGCCCTGGCACTCTTTTCGCCGCGGGGGCCCGAACGGTCGAGGCCCAACCCGAAGGGTCCGAACGATAAGACAGGAGAGCGAGGGCGCGAAAGTCCCCGCGAGAAAATCAGGATCGCTGCCCCGCGGGTTCGCGCCCTCCCCGGGCCTGCTTCGGCTGGGCGTCTAGACGCTGGGCTCTGCGCCCTCCGCGCTTTGGGCTGTGAACGCGGAAAGCTAGGGGTGAGGTGCGTGGTCTAGTCCGCTGCCGGCGACCTCGACCTCCACGCCCGAAGGTGCTGCGCTACGCCCTCGGGGAAGTCCCTCACCTCCGGATCTGGGCCGGTGGGGCCGCGCTAGCACCGCAGCGTTTTTTTCCTTTGTATTATTATTTTTTTTTCTGTCAGTAGCGTTCTCTGGTCGCCAGAGACTGGGAGGATGACACATTCTTTGACACAGAAGAGAAGATAAAGACGATAGGAATGGGGCTCTGCGCGAGTCAGAGAGACAGCAGTTCGTTATCGTTAGGGCCATTAGGCCTTTTGTGAAGACTGAGGCATCCGTTCTTAAAAGAGCTCGTGCCGCCTGTGCTGGGCACTCCAGCTGCTGGCCGCTGAGTGGTATTTTTGCTCACTCCTGGCAAGTTAACCGCAGGGCATCTGACAGCTGAGCCTATTTTCATCAGATTGTGGAAAGCGGGACTCCCAGGCATCTCAAGGCCTTGCCCTGAACCCTTGGTGCTAGGGTACAGGACTAGGGGCCGAGGATTAAGGTCTGGCGCTTGGGTTGTGTTTCGACTTTGAGCAGGTGAGGGTTAACAAGGAAGCTTCAACTCGGCAACCTGCAACCTCCCTCCTTGTCTGAGTCACAGGCACTTTGGGGGGTGGGCACCAAGCAGCCCCAGGGCTTTGAGCTTTGTTCTCAGCCTACCTGTGTAGGCTTTCTTCCCCCCAAGCCTCTCTCCCATTTTCCAGCGGAAGTTGTCTAAACAAACCCTCAGCCCAGCTCTGGGACAAATCAACCTGTGGAACTTCTTAGATCCAGCCTTAACACGACTTCCTCCAGGAAGCCTTTCCTGATTGCCCTGCCCCAGAATCCCTGGCTCCTTCCTGCTGCAGGAGAGCCAGGCAGGTATAGATGGTGGTAAGCAACAGGTAGTACTCTCAAGTGTGGGGGGAAGGCCCAGGGCCCAGGCACAGTATTGAATGAAAAGTGCAAAGGCTGGAGTCAGGTTATGCAACAGGTCCAATTGGCCATAAAAGTAGGAGTCAGTACACCTTCTTTAAGAGATGTAAAGGTGGGAAAAGATTCATACTGAATCTGGCCAATTGGACGGAATGTGAAGGCCAGTGATCACAAAGCTTTCACTCCTAGCTATCTACTCAAGAGAAACAAAAAGGTGTGCACACAAATCTCATACATAAAAGTTGGTAGTGACATGATTCACAAATGCCCCAAAGTGGAAACCCAGTCCGGCATGGTATTATGAACCTGTAACCACAGCACTCCGGGAGGCTGAGACAGGAGGATCACAAGTTTGAGCCCAGCCTTGGTGATTTAGCTATTTCAGCAAGATTCTGTCTCAAAATAATAATAATAATAATAATAATAATAATAATAATAGGAGGAGGAGGAGGAAGAAGAAAAAGAAGAAGAGGAGGAAGAGGAGGAGGAGGAGGAAGAAGAAGAGGAGGAGGAAGAGGAAGAGAAAAGGAGGGCTGGCTATATAGTTTAATGTAAAGACCCCAAGTTTAATCCCCTGTGCTGGCAAGGTATGGGGGGAGGGGGTGGAAACAGCCAGTGCACATCAACTGTAACAGAAAATAGCCTCCCCAGCCAGTATATTTCAGATTCTTAGTTGCCCAGGTAAGTAGTTCCTGTTCTAGTTCTAGTTGCTCCTTTCTCTTAGAAACAGTAGCTCACTATGGTGTTTATTGTAAGAACCAATCCTCGACTGACAAGCCACTCTGCCTCTATACTTCCTGCTTGCTTATCCCATATAACTAGACCACCAGAGATCAGGGCCTGATATGCTGAGAATTGTCCCAATCAGTACGTATCAATGTAAATAAATCTGCCTACAAATCCTGTGTGTCATTGCAGTGTTTCTGCTTGCTGTTGTACCTGGCATGTCAGCTGACCATGCAGTCACCAGCCATGGCCTTCATAGACAGAACAAGGACCACTCCATGTCCTGAGGGGAAAGTATACCCTCAAGATTCTTCAAGTCCTTCCAGAGGGCTAGAGGAGGATCCTGGCTCTCAGGTTGAGTGGCTCACATCAGACCCCAAAGGGAAGAGGATGCAATCTGCTTATCTGCCTGCCTGCCTGCCTGTCTCCAGTAAGACCCCAGGGGATACCCCAGTTAGTCTGTCAGTCCTGCAGAGCCCAAGCACAAGGAGAGCTTGATCAACTCTTGTTAGTTAATGTCACCCTCAAGGGAAGGGTGTTGAAATGCTTAACCTCTGAGTGTCTGTTGAATGAGTATGTGAGAAAGTAGCCTGGACTGCTACATAAGCAATAGACTGCTCTGTCTGTGCACCAAGACTGGAAAGCACTGGTCATGGTGGCTGATTGGTCTCTCACCTCTGTGACTGACATATAGCATAACAGAGGCCTTGCACCCTCCTTGGCTAAGTCTTGCGTAAGTCCCTGCAAGGGGTGCAGCCAGGCAGGAGCCCATAGTGCCATCATCAGGGAGACTGGGACTCATGCCTCTCACCCCTTCTTCCAGGCACAAATTTGCAGCTTGAGAGGACATCTCACAAAACATAAATTCCTATATAATCCAGTCCCCATACCACTTCTGGGAAGAGACCTCCTCTTCAAGTGAGAAGTGACCGCCTCAGTGCTGGCACCTGCACCCATGCAGTCAGCTCAGCCTTCAGCGTTTGTCTCACTGGCCCTGACCTCATGCATTATAGTGGACTCTTCTCATTTGAATATATATATAGCTAGACTACACAGAAATAAAACTCAACCTTATAGAAACAGCTTGTAACCAGTTAAAGGAATATATATATATATATATATATATATATATATACATATATATATATATATATCCCAGGTATATATTAACTACTGCTACAAGTTACAGAAATCCAGCTTAGATCCACTGGAGAATTTTACCTGGACAGCTCCTCCAAGGCTCACTCTGAAGAGACAATGCACTCAAAGCCCTGCTCTGGTCACTCTGGATGCTGACCAATCCATACATGCCTGAAGCCTGAGGACATTGTTGACAGAATTGCACTATACCTGTCTCCTTGAGTTTTGTGTCTTTCCAGGCTGCTTACCCCAGGCCTTGTTTCCCTCCCCCCGCACCTTAGCTGTGGTTTTTCTTAGTTAATCTGGGTTCTGCTTACCCAAAAACTATGAGTTTCATTTTTTCCTTAAACTCTATGGATGGTTTCCCCAAGAGAAAACAATCAATCAAACACTTGACCAAGATTTGATGAGAGTCCAAGGTACAAGGGACACTCTCCTAGATCAGATTAACTCCCTCAGGACCTTGCCAGGGTAATGTTACAGAATAGGCAGACCTAGGGAAGCAACTTAGGGAAAACTCTGTTTCCCATAAGATGATCTTGGGGACCTTGGCTAGAACCCATCATAGGATCACTGGCAGCCCAAATGTTACTGTTTCTAGTTGGGCCTTGTCTCAGAAGATCACATGTAACATGCACAGCAAAGATTTGCCAGGGAGGGGCTGGTGAGATGGCTCAGTGGTGGGGCTGGCGAGATGGCTCAGTGGTCTAAAGCACCTACTTGGAACAA
>NDGM010687576.1:0-12769 GCA_002564305.1 Octomys mimax
GATTGAACTCAGGCCCTTGCACTTGCCAGGGAAGTGCTTATTCCATTGAGCCATCTCCCCGACCCCTATTAATTCTTTTTCTTTTTTAATTTATTTTTTTCCCCTATTAATTCTTAATAAAGAAGGAAGTTCTTCCACTTAGGACCACGTGGGGGAGAACCTGAAGGATGGTATGCACAGTGAAATAAGTCAGATATGGAAGGACAAATATTGCATGATCCCAATTATAAGAGAGCTCTCAATAGACCCATAAAAGCAGAGAATGGGACGGTGGCTGCCAGGGCTGTGGGGAGGGGGAGGGCGGGGAGTATTGGTCAAAGGGTACAAAGTTTCAGTTATGCAAGATGAGTAAGCCCCAGGATCTGCTGTGTAGAATAGTGCCTGCAGTTAACAGCTCTGCATTGTGTGTTGAAAATTGCTAAGGGGGCAGATCTTATCACACGCATACAAATCAACAAATAAAGAGGCAGGAGAAGACTGTGGAGATGATGGATATGTTTATGGCGCAGGTCATGGTGGTGATGTCACAGGTGAGGACTCAGCCCCCAGTTCATCGAGCGCCCCACATTCAATACGTGCAGCTTTTTCATGTCAATGAAAGTCAAGTGGAAAATATATCTCTCATGCGAAACAGCAAGAAATGCAAATTTATGTATTATAAGTCAAGTGTAAGATAAACCCAACTGCCTGGAACACTGAACAAAACTTTATTTCAACCCTCTTGACTGGATGTTTTTTTGTTTTTTGTTTTTTGTTTTTCTTTTCTTTCTAAGCATATCTCAGCTTTTATAAGTATAAGTATACCTTTGGTAATTAAAGCACCTCTCAGTCTTCCACTTTAGGTAGATAGGTGGAATATAGAATTAGATATACATGTGTGAATTTCATGAGCAATAACTTCAGGGAAGTCTTATTAAAACCACAATTGCTTCAAGATTCATAATGTGTGAACTACTTTGTTTTTTTCAGGGTTGCCCTTTTCTGCACGTACTTGGCAGGTTTCTCCCCTTTGTGACCATGACAGACATCATCAATTGATGTCAGAGCTGCTTCCTGATGAACCTGGACCATACTTCAGATGTCACTGAAAGGGGATTCTCCAGGAAGCCTCTACGAGCGAGCCAGACTTGATGAGAAGATGGGACCGCCTTCTGATCCCCCAGTGACATTGACTAGCATTCAGAATTGTCATCTCTGTTTTGCATTTGAGGCAATTAAGGCTCAAAGAGGTTTGTCTACTTGCCCACGGCCACGCAGGTGGCAAATGAGAGGCCCAGGATTTCAAACCCTGGTTGCAGACCTGATGAGGTTCACTGGTGCATTTCAAACTTTCTTACCACCATCTCACCAAAAAAGCCTTGACTGAGAAACAGTAGGACACAACCATGAAATAAATGGATAAAATTAGTATTTTAGACAGCATAAATTTGAGACATTTAAGAGGTTAATATATACCAAACGTAAAATCAACAGAGGCTGTTGTCATGGTAAAAATGTCACCAGATCAGGGCCCATCGATGGCATGTAGAATCCCACACAAGTTCATCCAGCCCCCTAACATATAATCCTTCGTAGCCACAATACCCAGCCATTGCCGACAGCCAAATGAGAATGCTCAGAATCTCAAGGTAGTTCTCAACTAATCTGCTCCGGATATTTGAAATAACAATAAGTAGTTTGTATTCCGGCTTTGCAGCCCTCAAATGTCCAGTAACTTTCAGAAGATGCATCACCTATGACAAAATGTTATCCTAGCGTGATATAACCCATGTTCAATTTCAACCAAAACCCAGTGCATTGGGGCGAGTCCTCGGGACAGGAGAGTCTACCCACAGGCAAAGAACACCGAAGAACATGCTGTGCTCTCTCTTTGACCCACTGGGATGTGTTTGATAAAAGAAACATAAAATATGTCCAGCCACAGAAGCAATGCTAACACTTAATTATCTCACCTATTAAGGACAAAAAATAAGCATAACATGACTCTCTTTCTTCAAAATAAGCACTATGTCTGCTTTCTTAAGAGTGAGCTTCCATGGGACACTCTACCCAAGAGTGGATGG
Source organism: Octomys mimax (assembly GCA_002564305.1). NCBI lineage: Eukaryota > Metazoa > Chordata > Mammalia > Rodentia > Octodontidae > Octomys > Octomys mimax. The sequence continues at coordinate 2,064 of NDGM010687576.1, forward strand.
CTTTGATTTGACAAAGGGCCATCTGGATTTTATGATATGGCAACAGAAGGCAAAGAAAACAATATTAAAACCTCCAAGGAGCCACATAACCTGGTGTTTGCTGCCTGCATCTTGCTTGCCCCCCTGACCTGGATTCAGAAGGTGACTCTGTAGACCAAGACTACCTGAGGCACCATCACACCCACGTAGTGCTCAGCCTTTGCCTGGGCTGCTGTTGGTCGATGGGCTTTTGCAAATGTTGACTTTCTACCCATCTCTCTATCTATTAAGAGCCCAGTTGCCCCATCTCTGAGAAGCCTTCACACCAGTTAATTGTTCCTTGGTGAACTATTGCAGTGGGCCATATATTTATGTCTCCTGGAATTCCACATGTTGAAAGCCTAATCCCCCGTGGGATGATGGTATCAGGAGGTGGCGTCTTACAGGTGCGATTAGGTAAGAAAGGTGGAAACTTTAGGAATGCGATGAGTAGATTCCCAGTCTCCAAGAGGGTCAGAAATAAATCTGTTGTTCATAAAGCCCGTCCCAAAGGGAAATGACCATAATGACTGCCATTACTCCTATTGACCATGGGCCTGGGGTTGATAGTCATGAGTCTAATCCGTGCTGAGCTTTGGACGTGATGTCACCTAACCACACATCAGGGCCACATCACTATCTCCATCATCACTCCTAGCTTCCTTTTCCCTCTTCTCTTTCTCTGTCTCCTCTGCCTTCTTTACTGTTACCTTCTCACTTTGCAAAGGAAGGACAGTGGCTCACCTGAACTAAGCAGTGGCTTGCTTGAGCTCATCCACCAAGGAAGCGAATGAACCAGATCTTGACCCCCTCACCTGTGCTCGAGCCCCTGGCTCTCCACTTCCCGGTCAGGCCCTCTGTTCTTCCTGCCCCCTGCAGCCCTGTTGCTAGCTTGATTTCACGGCTAGTGCTGCACCTGTTAGTCCCCCCCCCCCAACCCCAGCGTACCAGATATGGACGGTGATGTTAAATTTCTCACTCCCAAATCTAGTTTTGTGCACTGCTTCTGGAAAGTGGTAGATCCTTGACAGACATTCAACAAGTTGTAGCACACAATAGCGTTTTTGAAAAATTAGTTTTGTTTTAGCAACCACATGATCAGCCTGGACACTCTGCGTTCAGTGACATAAACCAAGCACAAGACAAATATATTGCATGGTATTACATCTCTGTGAAATCTAAAAAATTTGAACATATGGAAACAGAAAGTAGAGTGGTAATTACCAGAAGCTGGTAACAGGGGAGACCATTTCGGAGATGTTGTCCAAAGGATATAAAATTTCAACTCAGTGGGAAAGAAGAAGTTCATGAGCTGCCTTGTACAACCTGGCGACTATTGTTTAATAATGATGTATTGTGGTCCTGCAAATTGTTTGAAAGGTTATTTTTGAATGAGAAAAATATCCATATGGCTGAAAAATCACAGGGTAGAAAGGGGAACACAATGAAATTGTCCTTCAGCCCCGTCTCCAGGCAATCAGTTTCTCTCTCCCCTGGGACTATCAATTATGTCAGTTTCTTCTTTATCCTTCTAGAAATGTCCTATGCACGTACAGGAAATACACAAATGGATTCTTTTCCTTTTTTAATATACTTGATAGAGAACTATAAATACTATTCCACATCGTTATGTTGGTTATTGTTGTAGTTATTGTTAGCTATTATTCAGCTTATTGAAAGGGTAATTTTATACAGCAGACAATGCTGTCATCATCCACATTGAGCATAATTTTTTTGTTCAGTACTGGGGATTGAACCAGTAAGCTGTACCCTCAGCCCTTTTTTATTTTTTATTTTGAGACAGAATCTTGCTAAATTGCTAAGTTGCCCAGGCTGAGTTCCAACTCCCTATCCTCCTGCCTCAGCCTCTTCAACTTCTGGGATTACAGAAGTACACTACATAAAAATTTAATGCAGTCTGACTCAAGTTGGAAGAGAAAAAGAATCTTGCCCTCCCAGTATCTGCACATGTTCATTGCTTTTTCTTTCTGGAGGCCTCAATGGAGCTTCCCCTAGTCCGTTCATGTCACCAGGAGACCGCCATCCCCTGGGTATGGCAGATCCAGCTTAAACCCAGAGTCAGGGCTGGGGCTTCTGCACCCAGGATGGCTTCAGGATGAGCCTATGATATTTACATAGCCATGCGCAGGCAGGTGTCGGGTCTGGGTAGAGGACAGTGGCTGCGAAGTCTCTTGGTCAGCACCCTACTGCTTTCTCATTGTTTGGTCTCCATGCAGCATTCCTGCGCAGGCTCCCTTGAATCTTCTGTAAGCTCCCTCTGGCTTTCCCTTTGATCAGCACCTTCCCTTCTGCTGTTTGCTTCTCTGCAAGCCAGAGGCTCTCTAGGCAAATCTGTAGCTGGTCCCTAGTGTGGGCTGGTTCCACCCTCATGTGGGCTGGAGGAGGAGTACCCAACCCGCCTTGCTTTTCTGCTTCTGGGAGAGCATTCCCGTCTTATTCTGCTAGTGGTTGCCTGTAACCCTTAGGACTTAAGGCCTCAAAAGGGATGGCAGGGTAAGGAGGTCCACAGGTCCTCAGCACAGGCCACACTTCTCCTACTGAGAAAAGCATTTCTTTTGATGCACTCTGGAGCCAAGATTTCTTCCCTTCTACAAACCTCCTCTCTGTCTCTTCTCCAGTTTTTATCCTAAATTAGGACCCTTGTCCACCACCCAAGTGGCCTGCCTGGGTCCCTGTAGTCTCTGACTCAGAGTTAAAAATTTTCACACTCTCTGTTTGCCCACACAAAAAACTGATTTTACCATCAGCCGCCTACTTGAGGTTACATTTTCCGGTGCAATTTCCTTCGAATAATCCTCTCTCCCCCAAGCCATCCTCACAACTGGAGTCTATACCTCGTCTTTCCCCACCTACCAGCCCGCGGCCTCTGGGGTCCCTCTCTCCATCATTCCCCATTTCCCTTCTCTACCTTGACCCAACTTTCCCAAGGAGGATTTGCACCTTCAACATGTTTGAGAGAGCTAATGTCGACAGGAGATGCTTCTGTGAAGTAGATCTCGGGGCTCTGCCACTTTCATATGGACGCAGACTGTGGGATCCTCAGCTGGGGAAGAGTTTATGTACTGTTGCCATAGATTTATTTGCCAACAAAACTTCGAGAGAGGTTTATAGGCTTGGTAGAGGCTTATGGTAAATCTTGGAAGGACTTCTCAGAGTTATGTAATATGGGAAGAAAAAAGGCTTGGTGTGTGGTCGTGTGTGTGTGTGTGTGTGTGTGTGTGTGCCCGTCCACTCTTCACTTTTCTTCTTTAAGAAAAAAAAATTAATACAAAGGAATGTGTGAAAGGCCCAAATGTGAATGCTGCAGGGCCTTTGGATGAGTATGAAGGAGCAAAAGGCCAGAATATGTTCGGTGCGATTGTCTCCCTTCAAGAGCTAACAAGATGGAACAAGTCTCCAGGCTCCCTGGGGAATTCTGGCAGAGCACAGCGCGGGATCATCACTTCTCCTGAGCTTCTTCAGAGCAGGCTTCCCAAGTGCTGTTAACTCATATGAACTGCTGAGTGTATCTACTGCGTTATTTTTGTTAATGGAAAAATAGCCCTGTGATGGGGGAAGATGGTACCCCCATGCTTAGACACCGTGTCTCACATTGGTGGCGATCTGATAAATGTGCAGGAGCCTACGGGTTATGTATTAATGAAGAAATAAATCTGGATTCTGAACTGTACCCCCGGCACCCAGCATGTTTGGCTTCTAGGAGGAGCCCAAGAGGGATCCATGAGGTGAAGGCGTGGTGTGAGGCTTAATTCACATTCCATTGCTTATTCTAAGTGGAAGCCTACTGGATTGCACTTGGGTAGGGTGACTGTCATGTTCTGGAAACTCTGAGGTCTGCTGTACACCCCGCAGGGTGGAGAGGTGAGACAGAGAGACAGAGACAGACACGGAGATGCACGCATGCACACACCCACATGCGCAGAGCTTTGGCTTTAGCAATTATACTGCATAAATGCAAAACAGATTAACCCATTGATGAGTTCATAGCTGAATAGACTATTAGGAGGTAGAGGTCATGAGTCAGTGGGAGTGTACCTTTGAAGGATACATCTTGTCCCTGGTCCATCCGTCTGTCTGTCTGTCTGTCTGTCCGTCTGTCTGTCTGTCTGTCTTGTCTGTCTGTCCTTCTGTCTGTCTTTCTGTCTCCCTCTTTCTGCTTCCTAGCTACCCCAAAGCGAGCAGTTTCTCTCTGCAGTGGACTCTGTCCAAGCCTGTTTTTCCATGTCAGGAGCGTTCAACCTGAGAAATCCAACTAAATACTCAGCTGCAAAGGAGGCTGGAAAGCCAACTGCAGCTCATGTCTTGGGAAGGTGGGGTTCATGTCTTGGCAGATGTGGGGAACACTCTAAGCAGAGGAAAGCATCGCAGGTGATGCCATGGTCAAAGCCGCAGGAGGGTGCTTCTGCCTAGGTAGCTCTCTTAGCACTTCTCCAACAATCTATCCGTCTCTCCAGGAGGAAATCTGCATTATTCATCAGGGCTGGACTCAGCACTGACTCCAGCTCTCCACGGTTGATGGCCAGCACTCAACTCAGGAAACTTTTGACTCTTCCACCAGCAATTCTCTTCCTTCCAAATACTGCCCTGCATGAAACCTGTCCAAACTTCTACCGTTTCCAGGAAGTATTTTCCATCTCTGAATTTTCCTAACACTCCCTCAGAACTGATCTTTCTCTTTTCTCTGCTACCAAGAATTAACTTACATCCTCCTTCTGGTATCAGTTATCTGTCTTTTCAATTAGCTCCACACAAGTCCACATCCTTGAGCTAGATTTTAATCTTGTGTTGTGGCAATTAGAAAACTGCACAGGGATTTATAGATAAAAAGAATTTTTGCAAGATTTAAATTAATTTAGAGCTCACAAAGAGACCACAGTGTAGGTTTTATGGTCACTTTTTCTGGATCAGAAAGCTGCTGTCCAGAGGGATAAATTGTCTGAGGTCATAAGGGTAGAGGGCATCCCAAAACTATTAGGCAGCATAGTCCAGCCTTTAAGTCTTGAGTTTTTTCCTGCAATGGATAGGAAAACTTAAGATCTGTACCAGGTTAATCTAGAAAAAAAAATCTCTGAGGCTTAAGAGAATAAAAATTTATTTCTCGCTCGTTTAAGTCTAATGTGTTCCAGTTTTCCCAAGCCTGTCTTGCTTTTATTACTGAATGTTCTGAGGCCCAAGAACCATAGCTCAGGGAAGATCGGGCTAGTCTGTCACTCTGCTCATTCCGTGAAGCTGTGCGTGGGGCAGATCTGTACCATTTTCCAACTCTGCCTTCTGGAACGCATCAAGGAGAGGGGACGGGAGTTTTGGGGGCCAGGTGTGGGAATGGCTTAAATCATTTCTATGTACCCTCCATGGGCACTAACCTTCTGGCAAGGGACACCGAAAAACCTAGACTTCCTGTGTGCACAAGAAGAAGACACGTCAGGAAGGCAGGAGCAGCGTCATCAACTCCCCCGTGCCCCGAGCTCTCTCAGCTTGGGGCTTCCTTGCTTTCGTTTCTTTCAACTATTATCACAAGGAGATGTGAGGTATGAGGCCCTTCCTTAGACTGGAGGGATTATAGACAACAGTCATTCATTTCCCACATCTTGGAGGCTGGGAAAGCCAAGGTGCAAGCACTCACCTCCTGGTTGACTAATGGCACCTTCTCACCATGACTACCATGGCAGAAGGAAGGGGCAAGAGGTCTCCCGGGGGCGGCCTTTCGGAAGGTCAAGGCATTGCTCTTCCTGGGCCTCTGCTCTCAGAACCTCACCATGTCCCATAGCCTTCACCTCCTAACACACTTTGACTTTGGGAGTTACGAGTTCTACACAGGAGAGGCACACACATTCAGCCTATCACGCTCCAATAGCTTTCAGTATCGCCTTTTATGGCGTGATAGGCAAGAAATGTACTTATTAAGTACAGCTTCCATGGTGCTCTGTTCTAATAATTAAGCAACTCGCAATGTTCTGGAAGACATAGAAAGTTCCGATAAGGAAAAAGAATTAAAATGAAATCACCTAACTTCTATTACAGGGCCACATTCATATCATTGTGTCTTCTTTTTACTGTGTTCTCTGTATGCAGTCACTTTTCTACAGGACTACCACACCACACATGTTCATTCAGAACCCATTTCTTTCCACCTATAAGATTCTGAAAACAATCGGGCTGAACATTGACACTTCACGAAGTCCACCTCCAGCTGAAGGCTATTGGTATATAATTCAATGGTTTCCCTGAGTCCTGGCTGCCCGCTTGGGTGTCCCGCTCTCCCTTTCATGCACTGTGATAACCACTTGTAGGTAGTGGAAATGAAGAGCAAGCAACTCTCCTCGCTGCCTCATTCGAAAGCTGTGGACCCTGAGATGGGGCAGTGCGCATGGGCCCACGTGAGCGTGACGTGGCCTTGTGCCTTCCAGTTGTGCTACCTTGAGCGGATTCCCCAACCCTGACCCTGGATACGCACTGAGCCAAAGACCAGAGGGCCTGTCCGTGTTAGATTATTTGAGCTCCTCCCTCTCCGAGGTCCTTCCTCCTGTGCCAGTTCATTGCCTTAGGTGGGGAACTTAACATCCTGGTGTCCATGCCAACCTCCGCTCTGGACTGTCCGTACCTACTATGGAGTACTGTCCCACCATTATGAAAAGTGTATATAACTATGGAAATGTAGTCCCAAAATCTATGAGTCACTACATGGGCTTGCCCCTCCCTGCAATTGAAGGCATTTTTGTATTGCCAATTACTATTTTTTGCTTTGTGACTTTAGGAATTTTGAATTTCTTTAGTTTCATTTTTAAGAAGTAACCTAAAATTTTGTATAACATTAAATAAAATGGTACTACTTCCCCCCCCAAAAAAAAAAAAAAAAGATTTTGGGACTACATTTCCATAGTTACATACACTTTTGGTAATAGTGGGACACTATTCCATTCTCTTGGGGTACTTCCATTTGTTAAGAGTGTCCTTTTGAGGGGGCATTAGTGTAATAGTTAAGAAGACAAATTCTGGAACCAGGATACCTAGGTCCAAATGGCATCATTCCTACAACCCAGCATGAGGAATCTGCACTTTGGACTTGCGCTGATTACTGGCTTCCCTTGAGAACTCAGCACACTACTTTGCCCTGTTGCCCCATTCCTTCTCATGGGTGACGGGGACTATTGGGTGAGGGTGTGTTCTTTTGAAGAACTTACATCTTCTGGAGAAACCCATGGAATACCACCACTGCCACCACTGCTGCCACCAATGGATGAAGGCACGGGCAGAAGGCTTCAGCCCTGAGCAGAATGAGGGCCTTTGTGAGACACTGCATTTACTGGTCCCATGAACTTGGACATCTGAGCCTCCAGGTACATGGGGCACCTGAAGATCACGCTCTCACAACTCTAAGCCTGGCCTGCCGCAGCTGTGGGCTCTACTGGGTGCAGCCCTAGACCTGAGGGTATTCAGGGGGTACTGTGTGAACTGAGGGAGGCCTTGTGGCCTGTCACAGTGCAGGACAGAGTGAGGATGGGGAAGGATCAGACGTAGCACACGGAATGTGGCTGATTTGTACCATGTCACCATTTCCAGGGCAGAATCCCTATTCTGGGGATTTGGCTTCCAGACCTGGCCTTCCAGCTCTCTGCAAAAATGTGCTTTTCCAGACAGGAATGGAAGAAGTCTTATTTAACTGTTGATGAGCTTGACCTGTAATTTTAAAAATTGTTTGTATGCCTCTGTTTGTTCTCTTGTCCTTGATGTGGTGAATATTACACTTAAGATTCAGGCTCAGCATATGAGCTGGACAACTTTGGGCAAGTAGCTTTGAGTGCCTCATTTAGCTCTAAAGTGGGCAAAATAATAGTTCCAGCTGGGAGTCGTAGCAACGCACCTGTAATCCCAGCACTCTGGGAGGTTGAGACAGGAGGATCCCAGATTTGAGTTCTGCTTGGGCAACTTGGTGAGACTCTGTCTCAAAATAAAAAAGTGAAAAGAGAAATGTGGGGTAGAAAAGTACCTCAGTGCAGTGATCCTGGGCTTAGTCCTCAACATGAGAGAGAGGAGGGAGAGAGGGAGAGGAAGAAAGAGAGGGAGAGGGAGAGGGAGATGGCGATGAGGTGGAGATGGAGACAGAGATGGAGATAGACAGAAACAGCGAGACAGACAGACAGACAGACAGAAACTTGCAATCTCAAAAAGTTGTTGGTGAGATTGAAATGAATTATTGTAGGCAAAGTGCCTAAAATGTTTTCTGTTATACAGAAAATACCACACGATAATTGTTCTTATTACCCTTATTATATTCTGTTGAACATTACACTGCTCCCATCTTTGCAGGCCTAAACAATAACCAAGGAAGGCATCTTTTAAACTGAGAATGTGTACACATCCATAATTATTTCTTTAGGGAAGAAAGCATTTGCCAAACAGGAAACGTTAGGGTCAAAGAGGGTGCACGTTTTCAAGTCTTTTGATATGTTAATGAATTGCTTCAAGAATTAAATTGGCTGAACATATTATTCATTAGTTATAATTCCCTAACTGTTGAGGGTTTCCTTGCTAAATTATCTAGGTTGTTAGTGACATTTCAAACTTTAACTCTTAGTGGGAGAAAATAAGGGGCATGAATGAAAAGCTGGATTAACCTGAACAAAAACTAATTAATAGCCGTCTGCTAGCCCAGGAAATCAAAAAGCGTATAACGAAGTCAAATGCGGAGCCCAGAAGGTCGTTAGCTGACTGTGACTGTATTCAGCACGGAGTGCGTTCTTCAGGTCTTTTCCTTTCCTGGAAGAAGCTCGGCTGAAAGGTTTTGTCCTGTCCTGCCCCTGCGCCCTCCGGCTCCATGCATTTGTCCTTCCGCGGGAGGGTTTCCATCCTCAGCACACAGAGCACTTCTGTACTCACCGTGATCATCTTTCCCTGGAGAAATTAGTTTTCTTCTGCAGCTTACTGTCAGCTCCGGGCAGCTGGAGAGGCACAGAGGCAGCAGCAGCAGGTGGCGTTTGGGGGTCAGGTATTACTTCCCCTTGGAAATGAGCTCTGCCAAGGTGTCAGAAACCAGTGGAGTGTGGCTTGGGGTTAGTGGCTCAGAACCCCCGGGAGGATGACAGAGCGCATGGGTTTTCACTGGACTTTTCCGATGGCTCATTTCCACCCGTGCCAAGCTTGGGCAGTGCGGGAGACTGGAACAGGGCTCTGCTGCCTGCTTGGCCTCACCTGTGTCCTACTCGCCTTGCTCTGTATCCCAGAAGCTGACCTGCAGGAGTTGACCTCGCTGGAGAGGCGAGGGGGAGCAGGTGAAAGTCGGGTGCCCCTGCCTGACCTGGGGCAGGTGGGCAGAGGCTGCCTTTCTCTAAAGCAGGTTGTGGCTTCAGGTGCTGTAGACCTTGCAGTCCTGGGAGTGGCGGGCAACGCGTCCGCGACTCTGCAGCAGTCTCTGCATTGTTGCTAGTCTGTCTCTTTCACCTCTGTCGACAAGGTCATGAACGAGCCATGACCCCTTTAGAGTGTGCTGGTGCTTGCAGCGTCTGTGTGTGAGACAAGAGTTCTGTGACTCTGGCCAGATCCCAGTGGGATCCAGCAGGGGCTTCTCATGGCATACTCCAGGGGCAGCCAAGCGTAGCGGAGGAGCTTGTCTTTTGGAACCCGAGAGACGGAAGTTTTCATTCAATTATTTGGTAGCTGTGTCTTGTGCCTGTGGCTGTACCTCTCTGCACCTCCATTTACCCCTCTCTATAATGGGACTAATAACGCTGCTATCATCCTGAGCTGCTTTGAAGAGTGTGTGAGATGTTGCCCTTAGGTCCCTGGCATGTAAAGCTGTAGCCATGGTCATCTGCTCGCTTCACCTGTTGTTCTACAACCAATCTCTGTGCAACTTGAGCCCACTCTACAAACTGACCAGGGGCCTGTCATTTGGGCGGCATCCAGTGGGGACACTTCGTCTCTACTTTCCACATTTTCTGGAGCCCCCACTGAGGTGGCTCGATTGGCTTAGGGCTGAACAGGGCTGGGCAGTCAGGCATGACCTATCAAGTTGACCCATGTCACCTGTACAGTGTGGTTGTGTCAGGGTGTTCAAGTTTAGAACCCAGTGCTGGGTCAGTGTCCTCACAAGGCTGGGAACAAAGCTGGAGCTTCCTGTGGTACAGTCTGAAAGGTGGCAGAATAGCCTTTTCCTTCACAGTGCATCTGCCAAATGCCACGCAAAGGCCAGCACAGGTCCAAGCACAGAAGAATCAGCCTTCATGCCCCTCAATGTAGAGAAAGAGCCCGTGACCTCTATGCGACCTTTCCTAAGGGAGCAGTGTGGGTCCTCATGGATGACTAACAAAAAGGGAATTTGGACATTCTAAGGGTACTCGTGGACCCGACTTGTTATGTTTAGCAACCTTAACAGAGAAAGGCAGAAAAAAGTTCATCAGTTCTTTTAACTGGGATCTTCTGCTAAGTATAGCCTGATCCAGATATTGTGAAATCATCCAGCCTTCTTTCTCCAAAGCCCTCAGACAGACTCCCATTGCATGGTAGGTGTCACAGCCAGCAGTCCCCAATTGATCAATTGGTCCTCCTCAGAGTCGCCATGTTCCAGAAGTGCTGGGAGAGTCTGTATAATTCAGTTGCAGGCACGTGTCCACAGTGTAGTGGTAGGAGGAAGAGGTTGTTGATCTTAAATAAACCACATGAAATAAGCT
>NDGM010688208.1:0-11454 GCA_002564305.1 Octomys mimax
TTTTAAAAACTTCAAATGTGGGGACCCACCCCCAGACCTACAGATCCTACAACTGAGGTTCAAGGGCCTCTTCTCAGCAGAGGCAGAGCCCAGATCTGCATCTTAAAATCTCCAGCAGCCTCGGATGATGCAGGCTGTCTGTCATGCAGGAGACCCTGACCTCGCCCGGCTGAAAGGGAGGCTCCATGGAGGGCACTCAGCGCTCTGTGCTTCGGAGCAGCTCCCCGGCAGTGCCTGTGCACACAGACAGGAAGCTGTGCTCCAGGGAGCTATGGCCGAGGCCCACCGCAGGCCCCCCAGCTGAGGTGGGTGCTGCGCTGCCACTGCGTTCTGCTGTTTGCGCTGCAGGGGACCTAACGCTTCGGACAGGCTGGGTGAGCCTCTGTCTCGGAAGCCACACCTAGCCACAAGCCCCACGCCTGCTGGCCTCATGCAGACAGTAGAACAGGAGGCCTTCTCCACAGACACACCAATCACACTTTCTGCGTTTGAATCCCAACTGACCTCGGGCAGAACACACCAGATATGTTTCTTCATTTGCAAAATAGGGACAGTGGCAATAATAACAATAACTGTGCCTTTGAGGTTTTCCTGTCTGTTATGACAAATCAATAAATAACTCACACAAAGCATTTAGCACCAGACTCAACGCATTAGGATAACTCAATAAACACAAACTGCTATTATTATTAGCGGTTGCTACTGCCCCTGACCCAAGACCACGCGCATCACTGTCCTCACTGTTCTTGCACTCTTCTTTCTGAACTTCGCACAAGCATCTGGCCGTCTTCATACAAGTCTGAGCAGCCAAGGCCTCAAAAACCCAAGAGAACCCAAGGGCAGCTTGCTTTCTCACTCAAAATAAGCAAATGCTACCCCAACAGAGCATCTGCCAGCTTTCAGTTTCAACTGAGAACTGAAAATGACGGAGTGTCCAATAAATGATCAATGGATTGATTTTAGAAGACTCTAAAATCAATCAGTAATTCCCAACCTGTAGAGGCTGAAAATCACAACTTGGATTAAAAACATAACCCCTAGATTGTGCTGGAAACCCACACAATTAAACAAGGAGAGTGGGGTATTTAAAAAAAAAAATCAGAATTTAAAACATAACTAAGCCTTGTGCAAGTGAGATTTGTGGCTGCTTTGGCTCACAGATGAGGTCCCCAGGGGCCTGGCACACCAACCATGCATAGTATGTATTTTTATCAATGAATATTCTAAAAGATGGACTTATAGCGGACAATGGAGCTAAAAGTCACCACTGCTGTAAAGGAATGGGCCTCCTGGGTGAGTTATGGGCACTCACAGGCTCTGAACACTTCTCTAGTGCAACACCACCCCCTCTCCCACTCACTCATGCACACACCCACACACGGGCACGTGCGCACAAAACTCACTTCTTTAGAGAAAAAGGCCAGGCCAGGTCACTCGTGGTAGTTAAGAGGACCAGAACATAGGAGGTCACCATGAGAAAGGTGAATTGGGGGAGAAGGCAGGGCCTTAAACATGGCCACCCCATTCGCAGATTGGGACTGAGGCTGCTACTGCTCATCTCTGGCTATGTTCATCGTGTGGGTGAAGAGATGGACTCTCAGACTCGCAGAAGTCCTTGTAACTGAAGATGTGGGCAGGATACTCAGTTCATGTCTAGGAATCAAGAACGCTATGGTAGAGGGCGCTCTCCTGTCAGTAGCCTTCTTTCCCTGACTCCAGAGCACCCGTGCCCTGGCGGAGGGGCCTGTTGGCCACCGTGAATCATGGTGGGGGTCTTAAGACCAAGCAGAAGGGTTCTGCCACAGAAAAGCTCCGATAAATCCTGCAAACACACACACAAGACGGAGCGCAACACCCACTGCAGTCTCTACCGCTCAGCTGTGTAAACAAATAAAACGGTCCATTTCTGCTGGATCCTCTTAGTTGTCTTTGCGCACACGCACAAGCACATCTCACACACACACACACACTTCACATCCTCAAAGAAAAACAACCAAGGAAAGTCTACACAGTTTGTTTTGCTCCATGTAGTTTTTTTCCTAAATCACATCTGACTTAGCACTAAAACATTAACCTTTGGCCAAAATACTCTTAAAACAAAGGCTAAATTGGTTCTGAAGTTAGGCCTTCCGAAAACCAAGGCAAACATCTTCTGTGGGTCCTGACCTTGACGGCAGCGCAGCTCCCAGGTCGGAATAATGATGAGCCGAGAGAGCTAGAAGGGCTCCCTTCGGGAGGCAACTGGCTGGCCTCAGCGCCGCTCTGCGGTCCCCTGCAGGACTTTGCTGTGGGGCAGCTCCTCCCCAGTCTGCGTCCTGGGCTCCGCGCTGGGCTCAGGCAGCTACAGCCCTCCCAGCTTACCAGGAATGGTGGCTGCAGTTCGTAGGAGGCAGATCACTGTACTGCCTCCTTCAACATCTCACTCACCCAAAATTCAATGACCACAATTAAAATTCTACATTCAGCTCAGTGGCACAGCGCCTGCCTAGCGAGTGCAGGGTCCTGAGTCTGATTTTTGGTACCTGCCCTCCCTCCCAAAAAAATTATGTTCAGATCTCTCAAAAGGTCAGTGTAAAAGTAAACACGCACTTGCTTCTTACCTCTCCAAGTCCACTCCTACTGTATAAACAACAGGAATGGAAACACACATTCCCCAAAAGATATGTCTGAGAATGCTCATAGTTTTATTCTTGACAACAAAATACTGGGAACAATCCACACAGCTGATAACATAGAAGAAATAAATGCACTGGGGCATATTTTAATATGCCACATATTTCACATGTGGAATACTACACAGCAATGAAAAGGAACAAGCTGTTGCCACCCCTGCTAACATGAATGCAACTCACTGATGTAACCCTGAGTAGGCACAGACATGAACCAGTACATTCTGTATGATTCCACTTACATGAAACCCAAATGAAGGCAAAGCTAAGCCACTGTGAGAATTCTCATTGGAAAGACAAAGAGGAAGAGAGGGGAATAAGGGAGACTTCTGGGGAGCCCATACCAGAGGTCAGCAAACTGAAGCCCTCGGAGCCACAGCCAGCCAGTTTGTTTTCACCAATAAAATTTTACTGGCACAAAGCCACATTTACTCCTTTGGGCTTACCTTTGGCTAGCTCTGAACCACTATCGCAAGGATGAAGAGCCATGGTCAGCACGGGTCCAAATGCTCAACACATCTGTTATTTCGCCCTCTACAGAAAAGATGTGCCAACCCCAATCTATATATCGATCTGGTGACAGTCGCATGGATGGACACGTATGTCAAAGTTCATCTGCTTTCCTCCTGGAGCCCTGCACACTGTGCTGGGTTTAAATCATACTGCAATGACACCTGCAAAACATCAAGCACCGGGGCGGGGGGCACCTGAGGGCAGAGCCCAAACTTAGCATGCAAGAGGCCTTGGGTTCAGTCGCCAGCACCCAGAATTAAGTCATTACGTCTTTCTTTACAGTTCTCTCCACTTCCATCGCAGGTACATCTGTGTCACTCACTTGGGGAGAATGCCCCTCTATACAGCCCTTGTCTTTTCATGACTGCCAGGAGCTAGGAGACAGTCAAAGTGGGAGGGATCCCAGCCCAGCAACTGCTGCTGGGCCCATGTGTTAAAGAGCACGTCAGCATACCCACAGAGCTGCTCAGGGGCCATGCGTGGAAACAGGGAGCTTGGCAGCGTCCTGGGATGACAGGAGAGATGGGACAGGAAGAGGGCAGGAACCTCACGTGATGTGCGGTGTCATACTACTCGAAGTTATTTTAGGATCTTAGGAGAGCAACACGTCAGCTCAGCTCCGACTGAAATGCAGCGCTTATTAAACAGTTTTAAATTTCTAACAATTGGGTTGCAGCCAAACCTGGACTAGAAACCCGGTGAAGGGAGAAGCCTGCCCTGCACGCCGGAGGGCTCGCTCGCTCTGCACGGCACCCGTGAGCCGTCCAGGGTACCTGGAGAGCACCTGTGTTTTGTCTGAGCTTTCCCCCTTTTTCCCTTTGCTTCTTTTGTTTTCAGCCATTTATCCTTTGATGATCACAATAAAATTACAGCTAGATGCCATTTGGCTTGGCCTCGTGCTGGGCCAGCAGACACTGAGGGAAAATGAACGCTGAAAGCGTGGTGCTGGGTCTCTAATAAAACGTCTTTCTGTTTGCCCACATGGGCATCAGGCCTCAGCAAATAGAGGCGGGCAGAACAATGGTACCTGTTCATGGAGGAATAGTGATGGCTTCAGTCCTCCAAAACAATGAGCTCTGTAATTTACTCCATCTTCCTCCTGAGAAAGAGCTTCACATGGCCTGCACCGTGCCAGGTGGTTTGGAGAAGAACGAACTGCTCGGCCAAACAAGGGGCACTTCAACTCCTCCGGGTGTAAAGATTCAACAGCTGCTCTGGTCTGCGCTGGTCTCCCAGTGACATGGCCCCAACCAGCCTTTCCACACGGAGATAAGGATCACTCTCCTATTCAGCCTCAACAATTCCCACACCCCAGGCCACAGGATTTTCCAGCACTCCCCAAGATAGAGTGCACCTCAGGGCAGCGTGTGCTCCTCCCGCTCACCCAGCCAGAATCAAGGCTAAGCCCGTCCTCTACCCAGCCCTGCCCCAGACCTTGCTCTGAGGCTTACTAGGCCTTCATCAAAAGGAAGGAGGGCCCACCAGGAAGTGTGTCAGCAAGAGCCACTTGGCTTCAAGCTGAGGACACCCTGCCCGAAGACACCTGGGGTGGAGGGCTAAAACCAACAGTGGCACTTTCCCCCAAAATATGTATAAGGCACAGCTGCAGAAGTAATCAAAATACATTTTAAACCAAGTTACTGTAGCCTTGAAATAAGCACAAAAAGGCTAGGAATCCACCAAATAAAAATGTCTGCTGACTCATATTCTTCATCAGTGGAAGAGTTCCATTTACCTGGGGCAAGTGACTATTTCAAAGCTTCTTCAGGAAGATGCAGATTTTAAATGGCCAGGCTACAAAGATGCAAGGCTGCAAGAGCTGCCCGAGACCACATGCGCTCGCGCATACGCACGCGTGCACATGCACGCGCACACCCAGATAACAAAGGCTCTCCACATGAAAGAACAGTGACTGAACATGGCTGAGCCGCCTAAGTAACATCAACCTACAGGAACAGAAGAACCCAGAGCCAGCATTCCACGCAACAGAAGGTTTCGAAAGCTCCCTTCCAGGAGTTAGGCCAGAACACTCCAGAAGTTCTGGTACCATCAGTTACTCTGGGAGTACAACTATCCTCGCAAGGCCAGGCAGACAGATGAAAATCGTATTAGTCTGATCTCCCTCCACTACTGCTCTGTTGGCTTCGGTTCAGCCCTGAGTCTATATTAGTCTGTGATTTGTTTAGCCTTTGGATCTGAGAGAATAGAAGTACTACGTGAGCAGGAAGCAGGGCCCTCATCAGAAGCCGGGATCTGTCGCCTCTCCTGTCCAGTGCTGTCAGTGTCATATATCAACTGGCCCAGGAGAAATCAACATTTCAGGACAACCAGGTCAAAAGTGATATTCTTAGCGCCACTTAATGTGATTCTGATCCCCCAGAAACAGCCCTCTCTGGCTGTCACAGGGCCTCCTCTCCCACCTGCCCCTGAATTCTTCCTGTTCAGTGTGTCACTCCATTTTACTCCCAAATCAAGACCCTCCCCCCAAGCAAAAAGCAACTGCCAGGCTGGGGTCTGGGAGCCCATATGGCCAATCAAGATACTCTTAACAATAAACACTGGCTTCGCTTTCTTTCCTTCTTTAAATCAACGCAGCAGCATTTCTTCTGCTTTTTTGCTTGCCACCTCCCCCTCCATGGGGCCACCACCGCCACCGCCACCACATCACCATCATCAATGTCAGCAGCATCATCACTTGCATCATCACCACCATCATCATTCAGGTAGGGAGGGGCAAAGAAGAGAAAGCACAGGAGACCTACGCATCGACAATTCCAGCTTCAGAGTCTCTTGCGTTTCCTACCTGAAGCGCAATCTGGTGTTCAATCGTTTTGTACGCAGAATAATGTGTGGTGCCGGACTGAAAATGGAGCTGTAGAAAGAAACCAAATCAAAGCGTTCTGCTTATGTCACAAACTACAAGAAAACATCTTAAGCAGTTTATGAATAGCAGACAAACCTTAGATAAAACTGAACGCCTTGGCATTCACTCAAGACTTGTATACTTTTATTTGTTGCTATGGATAAAACGATCACACTAAAGGTTTTTTTAATCTATTTAATAAGCAGAAGGGGGGAGGGGCAGGAATGCGAATCAATGACAAGAGAAAGAAAGACTGAAGCCCATTAAAACATAAAGGAAGCCACTGCACTGAGCAGAAGACAGAGGAAAATGAACACTGCTGTAAAAAGCCATCAGAATAGCAACACGTAGGTGAAAGTAAAGTTTACGAAAGGATTCTGAGAAGCCACAGGACTGCCACAAGCACAAGCCCCTTCCCCACTATTTGTCATCTGTGGGCCCTGGCTCGCCAACACACTTCTGTTTCTGGGTAAAGAAATGTGTTGGGCAGAATTCAGGGGCCACCCGAATGCAGGGGCCACCCAATGCCTTGCGCATTCCTCCACAATGACTAAGCAGACGCCCGGAGTGTCTCTGCAAGGCTGCACTCTAGCAACGCACACTTCCCCAAAGAGGGAGCAGCACACGGCCTGACAGCCACCAGTGTTCGAATGGCCACGTACTAGTGAGTCCTGGCTTCCTCGGGCCTTCTGGGGCCCTCCATGGTGAAGGCCTGTGTCCACTCAGCCTTCCCCTCTGCAGCCCTGCAGACCACCCACCACATAAGGGAGGACCCTAAAGCAAAAAGGAACACCAAGATTCCCCAGCAAAATTTCATTTCCCCAAGTAACACTTGCTAATCTTGGGATCCTACCAACTGGGAAAACAAACACCACCTGCTAATTTATTTTATAAACACCACCATCATCACTGAAGGACCACTGTAGTTATCCGAAAACTCACTTTAACTTGCTATATGCAAGCAGATCACAAGGAATCAGATGATGCTGGGAAATCCCTGCCCACCCCCTCCCTAGTCGCAACAGGCAAAGTCACCGCATCCCCAGACACTGAACTATGCTACCACGAAGTATTGCTACCACTGCTGCGATGCCATTACTGGCACCAAACCATTCCTGTGTGACCGGAACAAAGCCTAATTGGCGCTGCAAGTGAGTTTTAGACCCAGGTAAATTGCATCGTGGTCCCTAGAAGAAAAAAAATCATTCTGCTCACTGTTTTTATTACAAAAATAGAAAAATTTAAAAATTCACATAAGAACTTTTGAACTGACTCAAAATATACAAAACTTAGGTGCTATCAAATAAAAAGTAGTCAAAACCACTCCTGCTTGCGGGGTAAGGTTGAAGTGTCCACTTTAGGATGTTGTAGACTGAGGTAATTTTCTCTGTTTTATGTGTGTGCGCCAAAAAGATTAATAAGAGGCACAATGAAGGTGGGCAGAGAGAGGCAGAAAACCAATACCTGCCAAGGCCGAGCAATGAACCCTGTTCCCCCTCAACATGGTCAGCCAGCAGCAACAGAGCAGCCCCCATGCCCACAGCCAGTCCACTCTAAGCGAGTCACTGAGAAAGATGAATCTGCACCCTTTGTCCCCCTGCCCTTTTTGTAAACGCTGCCAGTCAGTAAGCGGAGATTGCACTAATTACTGCGACAATCTTGCATCATGTTAAAACAACTTTTGTGCCTGGGACAGGTCTCTCTGCGAGTTTGGAATTCCTGCCCAGAGAGCAGCCAGTCTGAGAAGAAGCTCTTCCGAGGAGGAAGCAGAGCAAGCAACACTAACAACATGTCCCTCTTTTCAGCCCGTTTTATTCTCCTCTTTTCCAATTGCCTGATGCTTAATGGAAACTTGTCCAAGCTTTTCTTCCCATAAACCCTGCGGGAGCCCTAGGCAATCTGTACTCAGGGTAACCACAGGAATCTTATGTTGTCAATTAAAATTGAATGGACACCTGATAACTAAGGATATGTCGTGGAAAATAATTTCATATCGTCACAGTCTTATGAATAAATTAATGAAACTGTGGCGAAGCCAAATTCAATTTTCACTTGTCCAGTTCTGTTCTTAATCCTCCCTTCATCACCACCCAAATAACACTAACAATGCTGGAGAGAATGCTGCAATTAAACAGCAAAAATGCAGCTGCATGCTCCTTCAGATCTGAGCAGAGCATCCAGGACAGTGTTAATTTTAATCTTCCATTACACACACACACACACACACACACACATCTTACACCCCCAGTCATGTCAGCCAGGTAATCCTGCAGGAGTCCAGTGACACAGAGAATTTCCCACCCCCTTGCCCTGCCCCCACAGCGTACTCTGTCTGAGTCACATCTCCAGTCCCAGCCAGTGCCACTGTACAGCACAGATTTCTGAGCTACCAGACCTCCAATTACAGTGATGAGAACGTAACATTTTCTCCTTTCTCCTTTTGGTTTCAATCCCCCTCTCCCAGAGATATTCTTCTGAGATGCACGTCTTACACTGCGTTTGCCTTCCCTGTGAGACACAAGGTTGCCTTGTTTTAGGCCAGCTTTTTAAGAGAAAGATAAAATACAAATACCCAGTAAAACTTTGGCACTCAAAATGGGGACAATCATTTCTCTCTCTAGAAGCTACGAGGAAGGCAAGAGTGAAGGATGCTTGACCTGTGTGTGTGGGAGAGGACAGCGGAGTCGGTGACCCAGTGCCCACAGGCCTCACCTCCTGGACTGCCCTTGCGGGCCACCTGCAGGCCTCCACCTCCCTTCCAGGTCCAGCAACTGTGGCTGCTCTAACCTGTGCCTCTCTACCTGGAGCAAACTCAGCAAAATCCCATTCCCTTCCTGGGAGCCCATTCACGGCAGCCCAGCCTGCTCCACGCTCTAGCACGCCACCACCCAGGCTCCACTGGTCCAGAGAAAGAACCAGAAGACCTGGCAGCTCTCCGTACTCACAACATGAGCTGCCCCCCAATGCCACAACCCAGGTTCTCTCATTTTATTCCTAATTTTCACTGCTGGCTCCAAACTTGCTATTTCAGATACAGAACATCAAGAGATAACCCAGAGATGGGAGGAGGAGGAAGTAGCTTTTTTCAACCACAAGAATATCATCCTTTGAAACAACCTCCCCCCAAAAAATCTGTGAAGACTTATGCTGGTTTTTCCAACACTGTTAACTTTCTTCCAGTGGGATGAAGATTAATTTCTCATGCCTATTGATTCCACTAAATTGACATGAAATGGAGCTTTCCTTTTAGGTTTATGAATCACATCTTTTTTAAGTATTACAAAATCACATTCATTTCCTACAAAGTTTTGGGTTTCTTGGGCTTTTCTGAATCCACTTTCTTCTCTAACCTATGTGGGCCACTTCAAGTCAAATTTTCATGTCACTGCTCACAGGACAAAACATCTTTTCACTACACCCAAGACCTTCTCCCAGGTAACTGTCACCTTGAGGGACCAACGTAGCAGATCCACAAGCCATTTGTACACAACCCTCCCTACCCCATTCCAGGATGACAGGCTTTTCCATTTTATGGGACATAAACTTCTGGCCAGGACTTTGGTGTTACATACTGCCTACTATTACAAAAAGTACCAGAGACTCTAACGTCAACAAAGAAGGCAAACCCATGGTAACTAATAAGTCCTTCGGTCTAAACATTCTTGCAAAGACCTAGAGAAGACCATCTGGAGCATCCTGAACCAACCAGCTAACAATGGCACTGCCTTTTCACTTCCTGACATTCTCCTCCAGAAGTCCTGCCGCAACAAAATGCAAGCCTTCAGACACAAGAACAATCTCTCCTACTGTCTGAGTGTTCCATCAAATGTCTATTTACCCTCATTAATTTTTTTTTTCTTTTCTTCAACCTGAAACCATCAACTATGAGTCAGAGAACGATCATTAACTTTTATAGCCTCCACACATATCCACCTCCTCACATTGGGGAAAGAAGTATTGACTTGCAACATTGCCTAAGACCAAAATCCTCTAAGAAGAAAAAAAGGAGAAAAAAAAACACTTCAAGAAAGTTTTATTCACAGGTCTGCGGGGGATGTTGCACTCAATTGTTCTTCTACTTCGTGCTGCCAAAAGACAGAAAGCTGGGGTTGAACTTGGTGATGGCAGTGGGCATTTCTGGGATGGTTTCCGAGAAAAATTAGATGGTTTCTTCAAACATCAAAACACAATGGACATCCTTCAACTGGGAGGAAAAAAGTGAACTAAGTTTCCTGCTCATGTAGAAAACACATTTCGAGCCTCTACAAACACGTGGGCTGCAGTGCCCAGACGTGTTCTTAACGCAGTATTTTTCATTAAAAGTTGCTACACTAACACCCTTCAAATGATGCCCCATTACTCCACTTAGCAGGCACAGCGCTGCCACTCATAACGAATTAATTTGCATTAATGTGGGTTTCATGTGTCCTTCCCTGGGTATGCCATTGTGATTCAGGCTCAATAAAACTGACATGACAATAACACAGTGCCTTTTATTTAACTTTCCAAAACAAACCGACCCACCCAAAGACCCACACACATCCTTTCCATTTTTTAAGCATTTTACTAATATATTTAGTACATCATAATTGGCCCAGCACGCAGGCATCTAGTTATCTTCTCAGTAAATATTTATAGCATCATTCTTTCCCATTCATTCTGCATTCTCTTAGAGAATCGCACTGTAGCCTACATCTGCAATTCATTGACTTTACAATTTACCACATGTTGGGATGGGAGAGGTCTTAGCTCCATTTGAATCACTACACAAATATGCAAGTGATTTATCGGTTTCAAACTGAAGACTGCAAGAAAAGGACTACACTTTTCCTCAACAGTACTTCTGGCCGACCATGAACAATTACAGTTCGTACTAATTAAGCTCTGTAAATGTGCTGTGCCCTGCTAATGCCTACCAGGCCTCACATTTATTTTCACGATGCCAAACTTCAGTGAGCAAGGTTAACTCCTTCAGAGCTGGCATCGTTAACAGCCATTCTTTCCCCTGCAGATCGTACTGTCTGAGGCCAC
The DNA here is from genome assembly GCA_002564305.1 of Octomys mimax. Taxonomy (NCBI): domain Eukaryota; kingdom Metazoa; phylum Chordata; class Mammalia; order Rodentia; family Octodontidae; genus Octomys; species Octomys mimax. Next base: position 11,077 of record NDGM010688208.1, read on the forward strand.
TTCGCGACAAAAAGAATAAAATATAATGGGCTGAATCACTCGTCCGAAATCAGATGTGCCTAAGGAAGAAAAACCTATCATGGGAAAACGGAAGAACACCGTGGCCGATAACCCCGTTCAAAGATCCCACAGCCCCATCTTTGTAATGAGCTGTGAAGGGATTCCCATCCATCCCTGAGGGCTGGTAAGTTTCTGCATTCCATTGATTAGAAAATAAAACCTTTCAGCCCGGGTCTTTAAGTTTGAGTTGGATAGTGGGAAGGATCCAGGCAGAAACGACAGAGCCTTCAGCTCCTCTTGTCAGCCAACCCCACAGCCTCTGAGTCCCACTTCCCCGGACTATGTGTCCGTGTGTGTGTGTGTGTGTGTGTGTGTGTG
>NDGM010688340.1:0-10217 GCA_002564305.1 Octomys mimax
CGAACTCAGGACCTTGTGCTTGCCAGGCAAGCACTTATTCCACTGAGCTATCTCCCTGGCCTCCAAGGTGGCCCTTTTCAAAGGGAAGTAATAAACAGGCATGTTGGCACACTCCTACTGAGTTCAAGGCCAGCCTGTGTTACAAAGTGAGCTCAAGACCACCCTGAATTACACAATGAGATGCTGTCTCATAAAAATAAATAAGTAAATAAAATAAAATGGAAGGGACCATGAAGGGCCCACCCACAAGCCCCTTCCTGGCAGATGAGCCTTGAGGCTAACAAGCAGCCCACTTTTGTCACTGGCAGACTGCAGCAACCAGCAAGTCTCCCAGAAATGCAGGGAGGGCAAACAGGAGGTGGCATGAGCTCCCCTGAGCCTGCCTACCTCTTTCAGTTAACCTACAGGGAAGGAGCACACCCGGAAGTGTGCAAACCAGTTTCCGGTTACCCAGGTTAACAGGGGAGGGGACAGACAACAGGAAATGGACAGGACAATCAGTCCCAACCAGACCTCCTGGTCCCCGTCCAGAAGCCCTAGGTCTGGATAAGCCACAGCTCTTGTCTGGGTCACCTGAGCCACCACAGGTAGCCTCCAAGCACAGGCTCAGCCCAGGCAGTTAGTGGAACCCCAGTAAAGAGGATGAGAACTGAAAACAGAGAGAGAAAAAGTGCTAAGCCCTCCTCACCCACATTGAGGTCTGACGCCACAGCCAATGGCACCTGCACTAAGATGCAGGACAAGTGAGGTACCGAAGGGTGACTCTAGGCAAATATATCTAGTCTGCAGGTCAACCAGAACAGGGAACACTTGGACCTCACAACGTTCAACCTACTCCAGGTCACAGCACAGCAGAGAAATGATTAATTAAATTAACAGCCTCTGCAGACATCAGCCCCAACCCAGCAACTGTTATCTGCACCCTATTGTTCCCCCTGTGACCATCCCTTCTATTCTGGGCCCACTTGTATGGCACTAACACCAGCCCCAGACTTAGGGGTAAACCAACAAACATGTTCTGCTAAGTCAAGCAGAGCAGACACAAGAACTGCTTGTGAGGGCTCAGGGAAAGAGTTAAGAAGGTTTTTAATGAAAGTAAGCCCCTGAGCTGTTGGGGTTACAGAAGAGACACCCAACTGTGTGCAGTGACACCAGAGGGAGGGGAGCACCTGATCCTAGACTGAGAGGAGGCTCCTGGGCAACATTAGCTCTCTGTGTCTAAACTGCACCACTAGCAGGACAGACCACAGAGTAAAGGAAGGCAGGCAGCGCTCTGCCTGCCATCAGCTAAGGGCACTTGGAAGAAAACAATATGAACCTACTTGCAGAAAGGGTCAGGGCTCTCACATGCTGCACCTACACTTCAGTGTGACAGGCCCCTGGGGGCCACCCCTGTGAAGCCAGACTGCCCGCCACCAGCCTGGGCACCACACAGAATGCAGAGGGATAGAGCCAGACAGCATTTACCGTAAATAGCTTCAAGGAGGGGTGGCCTTAAGAACAGGAGGGCTACTCGCTACCATGGTAACCACCAGCTCACCCTGAGGAAAGAGGATGTGCCACCCAGGGGATCACTGCAGAGACAAGAATCCCACCCCTGGCCGAAAGGGTAAACTGTTTTCAGTGCTGCACCTGTACGTGAGACACCACTCCTCATCAGGTCCCTGGCCCAGCTTAGACTAAGGTAGCCACATCCTCCCCTCCAGCCCTGTAAGGGCTCAGCAGGCAGCAACCCAGCAGCCCAGTGTGACTGGGAAGAAAAGTGTGTCAAGTACAAAGTACCAGCAGGGCATGGGCCACCAAAGCTTGGAGGGGAGCTGCCAGGGCCCCTGCTGGGCTCCTGGTGTGCCCCAGAAACCCACAGGCCTGGGACCTTTCCCTAACGACCCTCCTCCAGTCAAAGTCAGCCACAGCCAACACCTGACAATTCATACTATACACAGCACAGTGGTGACCAAGGGCTGCATGGTCTGAATGACCTGCAATAGGTGTGGCCTGCAGAAGGTAGTACTCCACATGTCACGTTTTATCACATGACTAAAAAAGGCCCGTGGGACCCAGGGTCATGGAGATGGCATCTTTTTCACCTGTGTGTCTGTCTGTGCACAGCGCTGGGGGTGGGCCCCAAAGCCTTGTGCATGCTAGGCCAGCACTCAATCACCGAGCTGCACCTCAGCCCTAAAGAGGTGGCACCTGAACAGCACCCCAGGGACCATGGCAGGCCGGGCTTTAAGTTCAAGTGGGTCTTCTCTATCAGGGTGAAAGATGACAGGAACCACAGCATCTCACATCTCTTCCTCAATCAGCTTAAGAAATTCAAACTGCTGCAAAAACTGGCAGCTTTCTGAGGGCTGACTCCGAAAAGTTTTGAATTTTAGATCACTGTAGATTTAAAGGTTTTGGATTAGGGACCTCCAACTAGTAAAGTCTAAGCAAATATTCCAAAACCTGAAACACTTTTATTTCCAAGCATTTTTGGATAAAGGATACTCAATCCACACAACTTTCCATGCCTCTCAGCATAAAGTCTTTCACAGGGCCAGGGAGATAGCTCAGCAGTCTAAGCACCTGCCTGGCAAGCACAGACACAGGTTCAGTCCCTGGTACTGCATGCTGTGCCAGCTCTGCGCCAAGCCAGCCACTGAAACTGGACTTGGTGGCTCATGCCTGTAATCCCAACACTGGGGAGGCTGAGACAGGATGATCATTACAAGTCTGAGCTGTGTAGCAAGACCCTGTACCAAATAAACAAACAAAAATAAACTCACCAGTGGACCCAGTGTAACATTCAGGACCTATGCAGAAGAATGGAATGGCCATGCTCTGTATACTGCTGCCCTTGCCAAACATAGTCATGCTGGGCATGCTTGTAACCACAGCACTCAGGAGGCTGAGGCAGGAATATAACTGAGTTCAAGGCCAGCCTGGACTGCATGGTTAGGACCTCTCTCAAAAAACAAAACAAAATGAAAACAAAAATTTAATACAGTATATGCATTCTGACAGGTGATCAGGGAGGGCAGCCAGCACATGGGCCAAGTGCCATCTCAGCTCCATGTCCACCTAGCTTCAGTCTCCTCATTAGTACCTATGTCCACAGCTGCTGTTCCTGCATTTTTGAGAATACATGGGATGCTCACAACCACCAGCACCTAGGACCTACTCAGTAAGAGCTGAGCTCTAGTTCTAGACCATCCTGCTCCACCACCTGAGCGCTCATGGCTGCACAAGCTCCAAACAACTGGGGAACTGCTCACACTCACTATGCACAAGCTTACAACACCACTGCCAGCGTGACCTACAAGACCCGCTGTCAACCAGGCATGTGCCTATAAATTCGACTACTCAGGAGGGGAGGCAGAAGGATAGCTGAGCCCAGAAGTTCAAGGCCAGCTTCAGCAACATAGAGACACATCTTCTCAAAAAGGAAATCACAAAAGATATGTCATCATCAGGAACAATGAATAGATCCAGAGGAAAAGTGTCTTGGATTTGAGAAGGAAAGAATGCCCCCCGCAAGAGCTACATGGACAAGAAAGGCCTTGGAAATAAAGGCAGTGAAAAAGTCCAGTTCTATGTGCCCCACACAGAGGGCAGGTCAGCATTTGGATTTAAGAAAATGCCATTTGGATGACAGGCTATAATTCCAAAGTCAAGCTACCATTGGTCTGCCCTTGGCTTTTTCTGAAGTTACTCAACACACACCTGTTGGTAGGCAATGTTCCTCAAAGTATCTGATAATAAAAATGGAACCCTGCTCTCAAAAAGGTTTTCACTACCGGGCCAGAAGACCGGGAATGGGGAAAGGACTAAGATGCAAAACACATTAAAACCACAACAGACTTGCAAGGTTAGGTCTCAGGAAATACAACAGAGCTCAGCTTTCAGGCTGGTGCTGTGGGCAAGTGAGAAGAGACTGCCACTGCTGAGCCTGCCTGTCTTTGTGTTATTCCACACTGGATCCAGATCCACAAACTCTAATCCCTGTCGGAGATGAGGGCTGCTTGGCCTCTCCTAGCACAGAGCACTAAGCGCTTCCCCACACTGCATGCAGCGAGGGCTCAGTCCAGGACGGCTATCATAGCAGGCTTCTCCTGAGTTTAAAGGACCCTCCTAATGAGTGCCTTGGAGCACCCCAGATGTGTGTGCTACCTTTGGATGGGCTCAGGAAACTCCAACCCCAGAAGCACTCAGAGGCCTTTAACCCCTCTGCCTCGCAGCTCTTGAGATATGAGTCCCTAGAGGGCAGCTGGCATGTCACCTGGTATGACTCTTCTCTCTTTCAACAGGCTTAACACAGAATCACAGAACCTCTGGGATGCCAGAAGGCCACAGAGTACAAGGGGACTGGGGGAGACGGCACATCACCTGGAAATCCAAGGTGCCCCAAATGTGGTGGCACTTGACTCCCAAAACTTCCACCTTCTACCCCTAGCTTTGCATCCAGAGCCACCCCAAGGCTACAACAGCATTTCGAATACTGCAAACCTCAGGACTGGGTCTGCAGTCCCTGCTATTTGGGAGGCTGAGGCAAGAGCATTGCTGGAACCCTACGCAGCTGAGGTTAGAATGAGTGTGACAGAGAACCTCTCTCAAAACAAAACTCTAGCCCATCCCTCCCCCGTGCACATGCTACCTCAGGCCTGGCATGTCCTCTCAGGTCCATGTGCAACCTGGATGCTCAGAGCCCAAGGTCTGTGTGCTCCCTCTCCCCATGCCATGCCTGCCCTGTGCACTCCCAGCTCATCCTTCCAGCCCTCTGTTCCCTCTCTCCAGAAACCATAATCTAAATGCCTGCCTCTGCCTATGTGACCCTCCTGCTCAACTGTCACGTGAAGGAATATTTTAGAAAGCCATGTTGTGCTCTCAAGAATTTGGAGCTGTCCTCAAATCAGAAGGAAAACTGTTCCATCTGGACTCAGGAGTTGCACAGGGGTGAGGCTGCCCCATCCCACCTGCAGCCCTCATCCACTTGCACACTCTCCCTCTGCCTCCTCCCCAGGGCAGTGGCAGGCACCCTCAGGCATCCTCTGCAGCCACCTCACAACCACCTGCTCCACCTGTCCAGTCAACTGCCAAGCCTCTGCTCTCAGCATCACCATGTTTCTTAGATAACAGGGACCTCCAATGTGCTTTCAGAATACCCTGAAGTTTCAAGACTTTGGGTCTACATGCACCCCCAAGGACAAGGGATAGGTCCATGTGAGTGTAGGTGTGAGGCACAGCCACCCTGAGCATGCACTGCCTTATTCACTGACTGAACCCCAAACCTAGCTGCCTTTCTGACAGCCAGTTCAAGCAAGCCTCCAGCCCCAGTCTCCCAAAGGATCCAAAACTCTGGATAGTTTCTACCCAAAGATCCAAGGAAAACCATACCACCTTTGGGCTGTAGCTCCCAGAACCCACTCTGGGGCCAGTTCTCACCAAACTGTGGCTCTGCCTGAGAAGATGTGAGCGTTGCATACTCAGCAGCTCTCCCTGAGCTGGGCACCTTGAGGTGTCCATAATCGCACACAGCTGCATCGCGGGTGCAGGAATGAGGAGATCTCCAAGATAGAACTCCCTCCCTCCAGGTGGTCTTGGGACAACCCCCCGGGGCCTCTGGGAGCTCTTGCCAGGACCATGTACTGTAATCTGAGGCACATCTGGATACCTCTGGAGGACAGGCTGTAAGTCCACCTTCCTCCAAGGAACAGTTCTAGTCCAACAAGGACTCATGTCTATTTCCCAACAGCACTTGTTTCCTCCCTACTTCCCCAAGTCACCCACATCACTCTGCTCCTTCCCTGCTTCCCAGCAAGGGACACACACAGCAAAGAGGGAAATGTCACTAAGCTGGGCCACTGCTGGGTTCTGTGTCCTCTAACACACTGGAGAGTCTCAATCAACAGGCTTCCATTTTGTGATTTACACAGTCCATCTTCTCTACTGGGTCAGTAGCATTTTCAGCTAAGGTCAAAGCACTGTCACCCTGAGCAGAAAGCAAACAAGAGCAAGAGATTCCTGAGCAGCTCCATGTCTGTGGGCAGTTGCTGCACTGTGGTTTGTCGCAGGACCCCACCCATGACAGCCAGGACAGGTCATCTCCTGTTAGATCACTCCAGGTTAACCTGACCTGAGGCATAATCTCACACACGCTTGTATGATAGGCCTGACTTTCTCAAGAAACACATCCAGGTCATGAAAACCCTATGCCAGGCTGACAGGTATACCCAACAGGAAAAGGAGTGATTGGGAAGAATGCACCAAGTGTGGGTAGCATGACCATCATAATCTGCACTGCCCTCACCTCGTGTCCCTTATGAAGTCCTCTCTTTCTAGCAAGCTAGTGATGTTTACTTAGAAGCACTCTCACACAGTAACTCGGGACAAGTCTCTAACTTGGGGCCAGTCCTCACACCAGGTAAGTAAGGAACAAAAGCATCTGCTCCTCTTGCCATAGAGCAGCACCTACTATCACTCTGCTGTTGGCTTCTGCACCCCACCCCCTTTTATGGAGCTTAGGAGGGTGACATGCAGTTAACATACACACCATGTCTGCTTTGGAGATGTTCACAAAATGCACCTTACACAGACATTTGAAACAAACAAAAGCCCAGAACAATTCACGTTAGCCTCTGCTGCCCTTTCCAAAGGCTAAACCTGGTCTGTGTGCACAGGTGCTGGCCTCCCTCTGCAGAAGAGTCGAAGACCACCTACTCCAAGCTAGGAAGTGAGTGTCTTTGCAGAGTCCCTGCTTACACTGCCTGCAGTACTGTAGGAAGAAAGTAGTCCTGAGGAGGCTCCCTGCTCCAGAGCCTGACAGCAGGCACATGGTTACTGACACCCTGGCCGATTCAGGCCCCTCTTCTCCACAGGCCCTTCTCCAGCCTCTCCTGGCTCTGGACACAGTGGTACTTGTCCTGCCCAACACTGGTCTTGAGCTTCTTACCCTAACATGATGTGTGTTCCCTGGGCTTCTCAGAGAACCAGCTCAAGCCAGCTGTGACTGTCATTCTCCAAAGCTCAGCATCACAATATTCACCGCTGAGCTGCGAAGCACTGCAGTCCCTGGGGCTTATTGAGAAAACGGGCTCACATGCAGCTCCTGCGTGACAAGTCCAAGAAAGCTCCTCAGGGCCAGCCAGGCAAACCAGCAAGGAGAATGTGTGCCCTGAACTCCTGTTCTGATAGAAAAGACACAGAGAAGCAACACCCTTGAGGAAGCCGGCTTCTACTGAGATGACAGGGCACAGCTCAGAGGACAGTGATACCCCTGCACACAGGAAGCGAGTACATAACAAGGAGACTTCGTGGGGGACCCCCCTCTGACTTCTGCACAGGAGTAAGGTGGCCGTCAGCTTTATCCACAGTGTGATGAGACTGACCAGGAACAAGCCTGGAGAGGACCACTAAACTCTAAAGAGATTTTAACACTCTGGGCTGGCTAACATACACACACAGCTGAAAGTAAGGCTTCTATTGTTCTGCAAAACTGCACGTTACTTTTTGAGAAGGAAAGTAGAGGATTTACTTGTTACAGAATTGGCAAAAATTACTAACTCTGAGCCTGCTGCTATAGAAATTCAAATACTCCAGAGACTGAAACTTACAGCAAAGACAAAGCTTTCTTCTCAACAACTCCCAGGCTAGGAGATGGTCAGTAGGCCCACTTTACTGTGTTACTTCCCAAACTTTTCAGATACCGAATTGTGCATATTAGGTCAGCTGGCTCCATACAGAGTTTTCAAGCAGTAGCTGAGTTTGTTAACCATAATTGCATACCCATAAAGGTAAGCATTACATGACACAATTCGCTGTCGCTTCTCTCTGAAGAGGTTTAATTTTAGTGTTGGCTCTCCAACACTGTCCCCATTTTTTTTCTTCTATGAGCATCTTAAATATGTGTCAGTCACCCAGTGGTGGTCATCCCCAGCAAGGCAGTCCTTCCTTCACCTGAGCTTGGAGCCATCCCAGATACTGCAGATGCAGACATCCCAGCTGCTGTCCCTCCTCCACCGGCAACCACACACAGTCTAACATGCCAGGCTCTCTGAGGCTGTGGTGTTTGCTCAAAGCTGCACTCCTGTCAATGTTCATGGAGGATCACCAACAAGGGCAGCACTTAAAGGAGGCACTTTCCCCATCACTCTTGGGAAAAAGAAACTTCCCAGTTCCACGCACCATGCCTAGGTCAGCAGAGCTGGGCCCAAACCCGTCACTACAGTCCCCCACAAATATGCCATAGGAAATATACACTACATGCTATTACCACAACCATAGGCCTACGTGAATATCATGTTTGTATCCTAAGGCACAGGAAACTAAAGTCTGTTCCCTCCTGCTCTGTGTTTCCCACTCCAAGGAATCCTTTAAATTGGAGCTTTGCAAATACTGAAATCCCGTGGCACTGCCCCACACAAGATCTCTAACACCACAGTCACCTGTCAAAGTCACTTTTGATCCCAAAAGTCTCCTCAGTGGCACTAGGGACCTGAGCAATCTCTCAGATTCTGGCTAAAGGAAGTGGTCACATGGAAGTCAAAGAATGACACTCTGGCTCCAAGAAAGATGCCCAAGTCACCAAAGCTCCTTTTCACGTCATTTGTTTTATCCTTTAATGCCTTAGCCTTGGAACCGCAACTGTAACAGTTACTGCAGAAAAGACCTTCAGGGTTTTACATAGCCTACAACTTGTCCACCCCCAAAGTCCTAACAAAAACGTCAGTAGTATTTGTTAAAGACAATTACCATCGTTTCAATCTTATGGGAGTGAAGACCAGGAATAAGACAATTACTTATGACACAGAAACCAGAGCCTTAGGAAGATTGTAGCCTTCAATTTCTACCAAGACTGTGCCACTAGTGTGATCTAAAAAAAAAAAAAGTGAAGCACACTGCTAAGAGTAAACTGGCCAAGCTCATCTCAGGACCAGGAAAAGCAAAGGCCCCTCATTGAGAAGCCTGCGCTACCTGGCCAAAACTAAGACTTTTTCTTCTGTCCCCAGCATGTTCAAAAGGGCTCTCCTGGCCACTCCCCAGAAAATGCTGCCTACATACCTGGAGACCTCAGCATCTTCCCACCCTGAAGAAAGAAATGACCCCGACTGCCCCAATCCTTAGGAACAAGCCAAGAGCGCGGTGAGCTGCTTCTACAGTAAGGAAAGAAGCCCGGAGGCGGGGGTCGGGGTAGGTTCCTCTACAAACAGCAGCCACAACCAAGGGTCTCCTGAGCAGGCAGGTCTTGGAGTTAGCCCTGACAGCTCATCAGGTCACAAACTACCGGCGAGACCATGATGGGGAAGAGAGGACATGAACGGGGCTCCTGGGTGAATGCAAGTGCAACCAACCATCTCTACTCCACCACCCACAGCTGGGCTCTGGCCGAGCCAGACACACGAAGGGCACCCCCGGAAGGATCCCACGCACCCCTGACCCTCGACCAAGGCGGCGACCCCCTAACGGTCTAGTGACGGCGGGTCCAGGCGTAGAGCCCGGGGCCCCAAGAAGGGGCTTCCAGCCGGAAAAGAGTAAGGAAGGTTCTCCCCGACTTCGGGAATCACTTTCCTGGACACCAGTTGCTTCCCCGCCGTCCCTCCCCTTTCCCCTCGGGGGGACTCAAAGCCTGGGGTTCTGAGGCGGGCGAGGTGGACGGTCGGGGGCTGGGGCCAGGAGACTCGGCCGGGCCCCGTCCGCTCCTCCGCCCAGGCCGCGCGGAAGCCTCGGCCTCGCGTACCGAACGCCGCCGGCCGCGCGAACCACCCCGACTCGGGCCCCGTCGGCAAGCGGCGGAGATGGCAACGGCCCCCGGGGACAGAGGGGCACCCGGCGAGGCCCCCGGGACCCGCAGGCGGGCGGCCCGGGGCGGAGGAGGGTCCCGGGCCCACGCGGCCTCGTCCCGGGGCGCGCGGGGCACTCACGTTGCTCTGGGAGTCGATGGCCTGCAGCAGCCGGTCCCTCATCTGCTGCGGAGACGCCGGAGCCGCTGTCATTGCCTGGGCGAGGCGGGGGGGAGCGGCCGGGCCGGCGGGCGGGCTGAGGCGGGGGACGGGGGTCACTCACTAGCCAGCCTCCGGGAGCGGAGCCGCATGTTCCCCGCGGCGCCGGGGCAACTGGGGGCGCGCGGGGTGGCGGAGAGGGAAGCCGGGCTCGGGCCCGGCCGCCACCGGCGCCGAGGGAGGTGGAGGAGCCGCGGTAGCGCCGCCGCCGCCGCCGCCGCCGCCGCCGCCGCCGCCGCC
>NDGM010688351.1:0-10638 GCA_002564305.1 Octomys mimax
GAACTCAGGACCTCGCACTTGCCAAGGAAGCAGTTGTTCCACTGAGCCGTCTCCCCGGGCCCTTAATTTTTCTAATGAGCTATTTCCTGGGGCCTGAAAGTACTTATTTATTTATTTATTTATTTGGATTAACTTAATTTTTCATCTTATTTTACTCAGACATGTTCACCTATAAGCTATTTTCCTGTTGAGATTTTTGACTTTTTTTTTTTTTTTTTCTAGTACTGGGGATTGAGCCCAAGACCCTCCCACTGAGCTACATCCCACAGGCTGACACAACTTGAAATGGCCTTAGTGAGCTGCGTGTGAACTCATATATGCATACTCTTCTCCCCCCACCCAGGATACTGGGGTCTTCCAACCCTACCACCCTCAGGACTGGGCACACACAATTTGTTGATTCCTGTCGTTTGCATCCTGACCATGCACATAACTCCCACCGTAACATGGGGACTTGTGAGGCTCCTTCTGTCAGCAGCTCTCTGTTTTCTCCTCTCAGGGGCCCAGCCCTATCCTGGTGGATGCTCTTACCCTTTCCACACTGTGGCCAAGCCCTGGGGGTCTATGGGAAAGGAGCGGATGGTGGGAGATGAGGGGCAGTGAATGGGAAAGACAGCAGACTCAGGCAGACTTTTTTTTTTTTTTTATTCTGTACAAGTGGGGAGAAGCCCCTGGGGATAGAGGGACAGAGATCTACCCTCCCAGGGGAGGAGACAGGTCCACCCAAAGCTCTCTACAGAGCAAGGCATGGAGGCAGGCAACGAGAGCCTCCCTCTCCAGGTTGCTTCCTCCCTTCTGGTCCCCCTGCCTCCTGCTCCCCTGTGCCCAGCCTTACATCCTATCTCTGTAGGACAGGGGCTAGTGGGAGGTCTGGGGAGCAGGAAGGGGTAGGGGTTTGAGTCCTTGTGAGGCACATATCAAGAGGAAGGCTGGGGAAGTTGTTGCCACGGCCATCAGTCTGTTCCTGGCTCACTGGTTCCTGTTGGGGACAAATCCAGGGAGCCCTGTTTCCTGAGCAGGAAAACTACCCCATTTGGGGCTTAAGGAGGTACAATAATGGACAGATGGACAGATTAGGGGTAAGGGGGCCCCACCCTCTTACTGCTAGCACCTGCAGGGTCCGGGGGCCGTCTTCTGTCAGGCTCCAGTTTGTCACAGGACTGTGCACGCCGTGTCCTCTTGGGCTTCAGGGGGGCAGTCCGGCGGCCTGAATCAGGGGGCCCTAAAATGACAGCCACAGGAAGCTCACAAGCTGGGGTGCTCATCCAGCCTGTGACTCCTGGTTGTCATTTATCCCACCTCTTGGAAAATGACCTGATGTGGGCAGCAAAATCACAGTGGTTGCCTGAGCCCCCCACTCAGCCAGGGTGGCAAACCTTGGACTTCAGGCTCCTCTTGGTCTTGCTGTGAGCCCAGCCTCAGCCTGGGCTTGCTGACTCCTGGGGTTGTACCCCCAGTCTCAGCCTCTTCCCTGCCCCCTGGCACCTGGGGGGGTCGGTGGCCCCTAGGCACAGCCACTGGCTTTGGGGGCCGTGGAGCCAAAGGAGGGTCCTGCAGCTGGCAGAAGAAGGTTGGCACTGGATTAGTCTCTTTTCCATCAAAGCACCCTCCCCAACCATTTCGCTGGCCCTCACCTTGGCATTCCTCGCTGGAACTGTTCTCTCTGGGAATATGGTCCCCTCCTTCTCTTCCTCTCCATCTTGGGAGGCTGGGCTGGGGCTCTGGCAGCCATGGCTGGGGGCACTCTCCTCAGCTGGGGGATAGGAGGCAAGCAGGAGAAGTCCAGGAAAAGGCATTCTGGCAGAACCCTCCCGTGTCTTCTTTTCCCACGATGCCCTCACTGGCCAGGACCTTCCTCCTCCAGACTCATCTGCTTCAACAGCTCTCTCTTCAGAGCCCCCTTCCTTTTTTTGGGGGGGGCAGGGGGTCAAACTCAGGTACTTGCACTTGCCAGGCAGACGCTTAAGCCTCTGAGCTATCTCCCTGCCCTGGCATTCTCTTCTATTATCGCATTTCCTTAGCCTTGGTCCCCAGCATCTTCCTGAGGCTGTCGCCTCTGGAGGAGGCTCTGGCCTAACTCTTTTGTTAAATTTATTTATTTAGTGCAGAGTTTACAAGGTCTACAGGGTTTCACTACATAGGTCAGACTTGTAGTGATTCTCCTGGTTTCAGCTTCCAAAGTGCTGAGATTATAGGGACGTGCCACCACTCTCAGTCTCAATTGCCATCTCAGTGCACCCTGGGGACGGGGCCAGTATGGCAGGCTGGGATTGAACATCCTGACTAACTCTTTTGCAGAGCACAGCCCAGGCCCTTTCCAGTGCGGCAGAGCCACGATGCCAGTCCTGCTGGGCAACATAGGCACGGCTGCCCATCCAGGGCTGCAGTGCCCAGGGTCCTGCCAAGGCTGCAGGCTGGCATTCCCAGAACTGTGTGCCCATTTGATTAGATGGTGAGAGCTCAAGGAGAGATGTCTTTGTGCCTGGCTCCCATGGCCTTAAGTAGCACGAACTGGAGGTAGAATGCTTAGAAGGGGTGTCTGTGAGTGTCTCTGTGAGGCATGTGTGCTTTGGAACATCTGACTATTGTGGTTTCCCAAGTGAAGAGTTAGTCCCTACTTCAGATGCTTTACCTAGTTTGCGTGAGGGACAGGGCATTATCAAATGTGGCTGGCTTGGAGGGTACTACAGGCACACAGGCACTGCCAGGCCTCAGGCTGACCTAGTTCGTCTGTACTATGGGGCAGAGAGAGGCAAGGGCAGAATGGGTTGGGACAGGACAATGAGGAGTGGGCAACCCAAGCCAGGCCTTCCTGCTCATCTCTGAGCTTCTTCCAGTCCTATATCCTGGCCTCGGAACATGAGCAGTGTCTACATGTATGGGGAGATTTTGTCCATGTCAGTATTTTCAGGGGTCATATTCCAGACCTTTGGAAACTTAGTTGACCAGCTTTTCTTTAGTGGCTCCTTAAGCAGAAGGTCCCTGAATTCAGCAGGAAGGGAACATCATACCCAGAATAATCATCCCTTTTATTCCACCAGTCATGAAGTCAAAAAGTAAAGGACCCACTGATGGTCATGGGTGGCTGGTGGGACTAATACCTAGGGCTTCTGACCTCTAAGGCAGAGTACTTCCCTTTTCATTAGGGCATCTTTCTGAGTAACCTGAGGACAGGCTGCAAGCTATTTTTGGAGGCAGGAGTGTCTGAAGTAGGCCTACAGAGCTGCCACTGGCTGGCAGTTTGACTTGCCCACCTTGCTCCCAGCTAAGACATGAAAAGAAATCATATCTATAGAGGGCACCACTGTGCTGAAGGTGGACAAGGTGACATCTGCCCTAGAATAGTCCTGGCAGTGTCCTGTTTGTTAAACCTCTGGAGCCACTTCTGTTCTGTAGAATTTTTCTTTGGATTGGGTTGTTGGCCCCTTTGGGTGTGGCTCTGTAAACATCCTTAAATGCTTTTACTGTGTTGACTTCTGTTTGCCCCACCTTGATCATGAATTGCCCAGAGTAGAGGCCTTTGCTTCTGTTTGTCTGGACACACCCTGGGCGGTTAGTGCTTCCGCCAGGAAGCGCCTCTCCATACCTATGTGCCACGTGGCCTCTGCTCGGCGCATGGCGCTGAAGCTTGGCTTGCTACTTTGGGGTGGTGGTGGGGGCTTCCAGGCCCCAGGACCTAAGTGCGGAGGGAGGGATATGGAAATAATGGAGGAAAGTGAAAAGGAAAATTAGGAGGGGCCCTCTGAGAAGCATAAAAGGAAGGCAGCAAGGGTGGCAGGCTCACCTGCATCATCTGAAGAGCGTCTTTTCTGCCACGCCTGGGTGCTGTCCTCCAGGTCAGGACCTGAGCCCTGCAAGCAGAGCTGAGTCAGCTGTGACACGAGTAACCCCGTGGGGACTGCACCAGACAAGGGGCTTCTGCATTAGCATTTCATGTCATTTCATGTTGCTAGTTCCTAGATATTTGGACCATGTTTCCCAAAGAGTGGTACCCATAACACCCTAGGGGCACAAGAAATGGTTTACACAGATGAACATACTGCTTTCATAATAGTTATGTATTTCTTTTATGGTAGGAAAAAATGACTTGCACAAAAAGCTGAGATTTTAAATATGATAACATCTAGGTTTAGACCAGGTTAAAAAAGGTATTGATTTAAGTAAAAAATAATTAGGTAAGTAATTCAAGTGGTGTATGGATAAGGTTAAAAACCCATCATGAAAGTTGTAATGAAGTCACCGAGGTTGAAGAAAAGAGCTCTGAAGGTAAGTTTTTTTTTTTATTTTTGAGACAGGGTTTCACTATGCAGTTCAGGCTCATCTTGAACTTACTTTGTAGCCCAAGCGGGCCTCAAATTCACAGTGATTTTCCTGCCTCAGCCTCCTGAGTGCTAAGATCACACTCAGCCTCCTGAGTGCTAGGATTACAGGTGTGTGTTAACACACTTGGTGGCTGGAATTTAAACTTTTTTTTTTTTTCTTTCTTTAAATGTATCTGATTACAGGATCTCACTACGCAGCTTGGACTTGTAGTGATCCTTCTGCTTTCAGCCTCCCCAGTGCTGGGATTACAGGTGTGTGCCACTATGTCTGGATTCTGTGGCTGCCTTAGCCCTCCATGGGGGTGGGGCTGGCATGGCATGTGGTGCCAGGGATCGAACTCTGGTCCCTGGCCTTGCTTAAGCAGGTGCTTTAGTCTGCTGAGTTATCTCACTGGCCCTAGTATTTTTATGAAACCCCTCTGCAAAACATTTGGCTGGACTCCCTGACTAGATAGGGGCAAAACTATAGCCAACACCTCCTCACGTCACAGAACCCATTTTGTCCACTGAGCCACCAGGAATGGGGAAGCAGGAGGAGGGGTGGAAAGCGACCCACAGGACCCTCAGTTTGCTTCCCCAAGCTCTGCTCACCTCTCGTTTCCCGTCGAAGCTCCAACCTTTGGCTCTTCCTAACCCAGGCAGGGCAACACCATGTACTGCTGGCTGCTGTGCTGTCCCGGGGGCTGTGCCTGCCTCCCCTTCCTCTGACCCCTCAGTGCCCTGGAACAAGGTCCCCAATGGAGAGCTGGCTCCCCAGGCAGCAGGGCCACCACTGGGGGTTCCTCTCTCTCACCACGCCCCCAGGCTTAGGGAAGTCCTCCCCACATCCAGGAGGCCTTCTGCCCCACTCCACATCGGCCCACTCAACATTTTCTGGGCCACCAGATCCTAGTCCTTTCTCAAGGAGAGGGGAACCGGATGACCAGTGTTCTTCAGAACTCTAGGTCCTAGCATTCTCCTTTTAGGTTCGAGTGGGGTTGGAGAATGGGCTACATCTAGGTCAGGAGAAGGGGAGGACACAGCACCTCTGTCTCACTTACCATCTTCCTACGGAAGGAAGGTCCCCGGCCTGCCCCAAATCCAGGCATGAGGCTGCTCTCCTCCTCGGGGCTCCAGCAAGGAGAAGAGTTATTGCCAAGGCTTGGGGGTTCTGGGCTAGGGGGGCTCTCCTGAGTTGGGGGTGGGGGTGGGGGCGGAGGGAGGAAGAGCCCAGTCGTGGGGGACCCTGGTCCCCTGTCCCCCTTGAAGCTCCGGGGACGGCGAAAATGGAACAGTCCTCGGCGTCTCTTCTTCTGGAGCGGAGGCAGTGGTGGCTCGGAGAGGCCCGGCCGCACTGTTCTCAGAGTTCGGGGGTAGCTGGGCAGAGTTGGCGCGAGTCAGTGACACGTGCCAGGTGGAGCCCAGAGTGTGCTGCTGTTG
This sequence comes from Octomys mimax, assembly GCA_002564305.1. Lineage (NCBI taxonomy): Eukaryota > Metazoa > Chordata > Mammalia > Rodentia > Octodontidae > Octomys > Octomys mimax. Next base: position 5,742 of record NDGM010688351.1, read on the forward strand.
GTCTATCCTGTACACCCCAACTGTCCCTCTCCCCTCTCTCATTTAGTCTCTCCTGCTACTCCGTGCTCCCTTATACTGTATCCTCAGGAGAGATGGTATCCTCAACTTCCTGGTCACAACTTCCAGCAGCCTCATTCTCTAATGTCAACTCCTCGTTTCAGACACCCCCATGCCCCAAGGCCTTCTCACAGCTTCTCCAAGTGACCCAGCTCCTTCACAGCCCCTGTGCAGTCTGATAATGCTTAGGTCTAGACTCAGTAAAAAAAAGGTGCGTTGATTTGAATAAAAATATATTTGAATAAAACATATTATGCCCTGTCTTGCCCTCCAGTAATTCCCCTGCTCTGCTCTGCCTGGGGAGCCAACTGTCCATTGGGGACTGCTTGTAAACAAGAGACCTTGTTCCAGGGCACTGAGGGGGTCAGAGGAACAGGAGATGGGCACAGCCTGGGGACAGCACAGCAGGAAGCAGTTCTTCAGGGACTACCACCCACTCCATCCCAGTGCCTGTTACCCCTGCTCTGTCCTACCATTGCACTCATGGTCTCTACCTTTTTGGTTACCCTGAGGAGATTTAGAGGTTGTAAAAGCTAAGAGGTGGACAAGGCATGGTTAGAGTGTGGGAACGTCCCAGAGAGGCTGGCTTGGGGGCACTGCTGCTGGACACTTGGGTGGGAGCACTTTTGTAGCCTTGGGGTCTGCTGAAAATGGGAGTGTTCAGGTGTCACACCTGGAGCTCTCATCCATGACCCTCCGGCTGAAGAAGTCCTCCAGCCCCTCATCCAGGCAGCTGGCCATCCCGTTCTCCTGGCGTGTCCCAGGTCCTGGTACCTGCTGGGAGGAAAGGCCTGTGTGATAGCTCATCTGGCTCAGGAGGGCCCACTTTCCACCCACGTAGAGCCTTCCCCTTTGGGATTGGACCCCTGGAAATTTAGACTTCAGTTTTCCTGGGAATCTCCTAAGCTTGGTGGCTCTTGGCTTTATCCTACTTATCTTCAAATGAAAATGTCACTGCCTGGCAAAGATTTTTTTTTTTTTTTCTGAGATAGAGTCTTGGTTTGTATGTCTATGTTTCTGGTCTCAAACTCATGGGATCCTGCCTCGGCTTCTGGAGTAGCTGGAACTACAGGTATGTGCCATCAAGCCTGGCAAGACAGAGGGTTCATATCTGTAATAAGGTATAGCTCTCCTCCAAACTGGGTAATCTCTCAACTGTTCTACAGCTTGTCTGGACTCCTGCTCGAACCCCCAAAGCTAGTATCTCTACCTTCTGGGTCTTAAAGATAAACCCCTTGCTCTGGCATTGCTAAGAAAAGCTGGTCCTCTTGCAAGGCCTTTGGGACTCACATTGGGCCGGCCAGGACCTGGAGGGGTGGTCCTGGGGGGCCGGGGCCTCCCTTGTGTTTGATGTCTCAGCTTATAGCCATGAGTAGGCAGTTCAGATAGACCTTCCCAGGAGCCACTCGCTGTGGGCTGGCTACCCCCGAGTCCTGAGAACCAGCCAGGGGGGATGCCCAGGTTCCCCAGTTGGCTTTCCATGTCTTGAGGACTGCCACCTGTGGGTACAACACTATTAGAGGAAGTAGCAAAAGGGAGAGGGAGAGAGGAGGATGGACTAGTAGAGAAAAAAGAAAAGGATAAAGGGCCTGGGGAAAGGCTGGGAGCCTGGCAGACATTAGAACTGAGGCTGCGGGACTCACTGATGAAGGCAGATACTGGGCGGATCTTGCGGCAGCGTTTCTGCTTTTTGATGGCCATGGTGTCCTGCAGGAATGAAGACAAAGGGTAGGTTGGGTGTCAAGTCCCAGATCCTGATGTTTCCCATTCCTCATCCAGACATTTTTAGAGCTCATCTTGTCTCTTTCTCTTCAGGTGGCTGAGACACTGGATGAGGGAAGAGGAGAGTCAGGCACAGCGAGCTGAAGAGTGGAGTCCAGGCAAGTGGAGGCAGGGAGGGGGAGCTGTGCTGTGCAGTTCAAGGGGCAGACCCACGTTAAGGGAGAGGGAGGTATGGAGGGGCTCACAATGTTGGTCCCAAGTTCATCATCTGTGGTCTCCTCATGGTCATGGTTCCGGCCTCGGCCTCGGGAGGACAGATCCTGCCCTTGGCTTGGCCCTCCTTGTGGATCTGACAGTGTCCTTAGCTGGGTCAGGTGCCGGGCCTGGGGAAGACAGGTGTGACTAGGATATCAGGAAAGCAGCCCACCTCCAAGAGTGGAGAGGGAGAGAGCCTCGAAGAGCTCAGACTTACCAGGCTCTTGTGGGAGTGGTACAGCTCCTGCAGGATCTCGTCCACTATAGAGTTGGTCAAATAGGTGACAACTGAGAGCTTCACCTCACTGTGGGCATAGGTGAGACTGCTTAGTCAGCCCCTGCCTGACTTCTAAGCCTTGGCACCTCTTTGCCTGGATGCCTGAGAGAACATGCCAGCTGGCCTGGCTGCCCACGCAGAACATGGCTGCTGTAGGAGGCACTCAGGGCCACCATACTCATGATTTGTCCCACCCACTGACCTCCCAAGCTCAGATGTGTATGGGCCAAGAGGGACTGAAAGAGGCGAAGAAGGCTCCAGGTGAGATGCTCCACTGGCACAGAGCTAGGTAAGTTTGGGTGCTGAGCAAACCTTGCTGCCTGCTAATGCAAGAATAGAAACCAGAACTTCCTGAGACTGGCTATTTCCCAGGTACGCACACTCCTTTCCTTTGCTTTGGTATGTAGTAGCACCCTGACCCTGAAGGAAAGAACTCTGAGTGCAATGAAAACTGGTGGAAGGACAGGGGTCCCCTACACACCTGTCTTGCATCATTTTTCTTTGCCAAGACAACCTTTGAGGAGGTTGTTTTGTTTCTTGGAGGCAATCCTTGGTGTATGTGTGTGAGTTTGGGTAGGTATACCTGTTTATGTACCAACCTGGCTCCTAAACCCTAGCTCAGTACTGAGATTTCTAGGGCAAAGACTAGTGGACCCTAAATAGAAAGGTTGCATTCGGTTAAAGATTTATCCCTTGTAATGGAGGTTTTCCATTTATTATTCATTGCTGATAGTTTGCAAATCCTTAAGTGCTCTGGGCCAAATCCAGCCCCTCCCCAGGACCAAGCCTTAGCCTCTCACTCCAGCTTGTTCTGAATGTCTTGTCCAGCTTGCTCCAGCAGTGCCCCTCGGATGAAGTTCCGGGGCACAGTGACGCGCTCTGCCACATTGCTCAGCATTTTGTTGTGTCCCTCGGCCACCCTCATGGCCACAGGGCATAACTCCTGCGTTAGGCTGACCATGGACTCCAGGATCACCTAGTGAGGGGAAAGGAGGCCACAGCACCAAGGGGAAAGGGTCAGGGCTTGCATCACAGGGGAGGAGACTTCCACCTATCTCTTACAGTCCCTACAGTGAGACTGAGGGAACTGCCTAAGGCCATGTGGCTGTGTCAGATACACGGATATTCAGGCTTTTCCATTTCTTGCTCCTTACACCATCCCACACAGAGGGGAGAGTCAGTTCAAGGATCAGAATACAGAGAGAGGAGAATTAGAAGCTCAGGGTTCAAGATAGGAGCTGTCAGAAAAAGACAGCCAAGACCCTATTACTTCAGTGCCTTGGCACAGGGGAACTGTGGGTGGGCTCTGCTCTGCTCATTACATTCTTGCCCTCCAGTAATTCCCCTGCTCTGCTCTGACATCAACTCTTAGCTGAGAGCCCTGATGAACACTGAGCTCCCACATGGCTTCCTTTCTCCCCCAGGACTTGCCTGCAGCTCCTTGTCCACAGCTTTCGACACCTCACTGGCAACTGACTCCAACCTCTGCCGCACAGGCCCGTCATTGGCCAGTACATGGCCCAGCTCATAGAGACTGGGGAACAGCTGGGGAGGTAAGAAGTAAGGTTTAGAGACCAGAATCAGGCCTTAGGAGATCCGTGGGGGCCCTGAACTAGGAGGACAGAGGCAGTGGGCAGTGCCTGGACTGCCTGGGTTGGCATGATTGGAAGGCTTACTGCCCGGGAGTTCTTGGCATCCTTGATGAGGTCCCGAGCATAAAGAAGCTCATCCTGCACAGGCTCCAGGGGGCACAGTCTCAGGGCCCGCACTTCTTCCTGCACTCGTCCACACAGCCGCTGCAGCATCTGGAGCACAGAGGCAAGAGTGTCAGGTGTCCCAAGTTGGGCCTCTGGGTGCTACTGGTGCCTCCCTGAGGGTGGTGGTGGAAATGTCTCCAGGTGGCCTGGTCTTTCCTGGTATGCTCTTCTGGAATGCCCAACTGAACTCAACTGTGTATGCCTTGTCTGGGGACTGCCTACTATTTGTCTACATAAGGGCCGACGTTCTACATTTCCTGTCTTACATTCTATATTTCCTATCTTTTTGCTCCCCGACTTGCTCAGTCCACTTAGGGGCCATGTGACACCTCTTTGTGCCCCCACCCTGCGTGCCCCACCACCTCACTCCTGAGCCCTGCCCCACCCTATGGCTTCCCCAAGTGTCCTCAAGGGAAACGTTTACTTGCTCGGCGCTGCTGGTCACCAGGCCCTGCTGCAGCCTGAATGCCTGCTCCTGGGGACAGGTTTGGGAGTGGTTGTTCCTCACCAGGCACCATTGGATCTGGAGAGGACAGAGTGGGCAAGGTCAGGGATGCCCTCTGCCCCTTGCTGTCCCTCTCTAACCCACCCCCTCAGCACAGCACCCCACACCTTCTGCCAGACGTCTTCTGTGCGCTCAGGAGCACTGCGGTAGGCTTGGGAGATGTCACTCACCGGGAAGGACATGAACCGCAGTGTGTGGTTGCTATGGAACACAACAGTACAGCTAGGTGGAGAAACACCTAAAAATGAAAGGCCTGGCTCCCTAATTCCCACCCTTTGCTCACCATTCCCTCTTTCATGGCTCTTTCTTAGGTTTTTTTTTTTT
>NDGM010688518.1:0-12660 GCA_002564305.1 Octomys mimax
AAAAAAAAAACCCCACCCATAAAAATAAATAAATAAATAAACAATGCATTGCCACGAATCCCCTGAAAATCCTCCATTCAAACACACCCATCCCATCATCCTGGCCACTTTCTGCCTTAGCTCTGGAGTCCTGAGGGACTTTTCAAGGTGTGATAAAAAGTACAGTGACCACTGCTGCCAACCCGAGCCAACAGAAAAGTAGTTTTTAAACCATGATGCTGCGTCCCCATCCACCTTAGTCACTGGATCTGGCCCCTTGTGACTTCCAGCTCTTCTCCCAAGTGAAAATGACCATGAAGGGAACTATTCTGAAGCGGTTCAGGACACAGAGGCGGCCACAGCGACGCAGCTAAAGAGGCAGTGGGAAGAAGACCCCAGAGCTGGTGCAGAAACTGCGAGGATGAGGGGGTGAGTGTGTTCGGAGTGGTGGCTCGTGGCAATGTGACCTTTCCTGCGCAGCATTTTTACACTTTAAGCCTTTACACAGCTCAAGAAGCTTGGTGGGATTCAGTGGCATGTATCGCTTCCAAGTCTTCAGCAACTTGGGACCACAATCCGGCCCTCAGCCGACTGACTTGTGAAGTGGGAACTCCAGACCGTGTCTTGTAAATCTGGCTTACTTGTTACTTTCCTGAGAGGATTGCTGCGATCTGGGTCCCGGTAGCTGGTGGTGAGAGTGAGGTGCATCCCTGACCAGGGCCCCTGACTTTGTGGGAGGGCGGGATTTCCCAGGTTTTGAAAATGCTGCAGAAAGAAAGTTGCCTCTGGCCTTGTCCTCATTAGGGCTGGGGAAGGGGCACACTGAGCTCAGGGCAGGCGTGGTGGGGGGGGGCAGGAGGTGTTTTATTGCCTGTTTCCCCCCCGGGGGACCAACTGCCTGAGCTGCTGCAGAGTGGCTTGGTGTGGGGAAGTCCTCACCGCAGCCCCCCCTGTGTCTGGGAGTGGGGCTGCCCTACCTCCTGGCAGGCTGGAGAGAGCCAATAAAGAGAGCTTTGTGGCACTCATTACAACTCCGGCTCCTCGCTGCGCTTTGCGCACAGGGCATCCGTGCTCTGCTCAGCGTCGAGGAGAAAGCTCATAAGGCACTCGCATTTATGGGCCCATTAATCTTCAAAGCATCGCTCTGCCTGCTGTCAGCCTCAATGCTGCTCTTGTGCAGGTAATAATAAGCCATTTCCTTCTTAGGTTCCCTCCCCTTCTATTTCTGCTTCTTTGTAGGTAAAGAAAAAACAAACCCAGAGAAATGTGCCTTGCTCCACACCACCCCCTGCCTTGGCACTGTGGTGGCTTTTGGCTTTGGGCTCTGTGTTCTCTGACAGACAGATGCCTCCGCTCTAGGCGACCCTCGCCCTTGCCTGGTGCTTGAGAAGCTGAAAGCCGCATGTGATTCCCAAGGTCTTTGATTAGCTCAGAACAAGCTGCTTCTCATTAAACATGCATGCATATGCAGGCACACACATGTGAACATGCACACATGCAAACATATGCACACAGACACACCCACACAAACACATGCACACAGGTACACCCCTGTACTCATACGCATTCACTCACACATAGACCCATGTATGCACACCTGCATATACACATGAGTGCAGGCTAATGTGTGCACATGTTACAGAGTGCATTATGGTTTAGATAGAAGGTGTCCCCACAAAGCACCTGTGGTTAGAGGATGCGCTCTTGGAAGGTGATTGGATCTTGGGGTTCCACTGATAAGACCTTAATTTGCTGCCATTACCAGGAGGTAATGGAAACAGGAGGCAGAGTTTAGTTGAAGGGACTAGGTTATAGGTTGTGATCCCGGGGACTGTCTCTGATCCCTGGCCCCTTTCTCTTGGGCTCCTGCCCTCCCTGCCTCCTGGCTGCCGTGGGTGAACAACTTGTCTCCCCCATATCCTTCTGCCATGATGTTCCTGCCTTGGCGCAGCTGACCATGGACTGAGGCTTCTACTCCTTGAAGTTGTGTATGTCAAATATTTTGTCCCAGCCATGGAAAGGTGCCTGATATAGGGATGCTGGGCTTGGTGCATGCTCACCAGGCAAAGGACAAGCATGAGAAACTGGGCTGGCTGGCTCGTTCATCTTGGAAAGGTCATCTCTGATGCTAGCTTCTGTCTGGGTGCAGGGAACCAGGCTGTATTTAGTGAGTCCTAAACTCACTCTTTTTCTTTCTTTAAATTAAAAAAAATATTTTATTTGGTACAGGGTCTCTCTATGCAGTTCAAACTCTCAGTGAGCCTCTTGTTTTAGCCTCCTCGGTGCTGGGATTACAGGCATGTGCCACCACACTTGGTTTCAGTGGCTGGCACAGTGCGCCCAGGGTTCAGGGACCAGCACAACATGCAGTACTGGGGATCGAACACGGGTCCTTGTGTTTGCCAGGCAGGTGACTAGATTGCCAAGCTATCTCCTCAGCCCCTAAACTCAATTTCTAAAAGTACAATTCTCACCTGAATTTGTGTGAATTGATTGCAGACAGACCTGGGAGGGAGGACCCCAGAAGCAGGGTGCTGCTCCCCTTCTGTGTGGGCTCACAGGCAGCTGCTCTCTTTCTTGTGTCTTTCAGCTGCTTCTCCTTAACACATCTGGGCTGCTTGGATTCTTGCTCTTGGATCTCCTCCCAGTGGGCCAGGAAAGGTCAATGCAACAGTGGTTTTAAGCTTTTCTGTTGGATTTGGAGCTAAAAGTAAGGAAGGAGGTATGAAGAATAGTGAGCAAAAGAATTCTCCCCAGGCCAGTTGACACAACCACTCCAGCACACATGGAGTATAGGGGACAGGAGGATTCACAGCCCTTGGTGCATGAGTGTGCTCTCCAGAAAGGGCTGGCATGCAAGGCATGGCAAGGAAGGGCAGGAGTTTAGACCAAGGAGTTGTCCAACCTGGCCCTGCTCAGTGCTGACCTCTTTCTTTCTGAGCACAGGAACATTTTACAACAGGACAAGAAGGGGCCTATCCTGCTATAAATAAACTAATAACAAGTTCCTGGCAATGTGGAGAGGGGAGAAACCTTATATGCCACGGGTGAAAAAGTTAGTGCATCCACTAGGAAAACAGCATGACTTTGTCTTGAGAAAATTAAAAATAGAGCTCGCTATGATCCAGCAGTTCCTCTACTGGGCATATGTCCAAAGGAAATGAAATCAGTGCGCTGGAGAAACATCTGCAGCACTATTTTCCAACACTGTTCACAATAGCTAAAACATGGGACTTGCCTAACTGTCTGTCTCAACTGATGAATGGATAAAGAAAATGCCGTGCATATACACAATGGAATACTATTCAGCCTCAAAAAAGTAGGAAATCCTGTCACTTGCCGCAGTTCAGAGGGAACCAGGGATCATTATGTCAAGTGAAATAAGCCAGGCACGGAAATGGAGGGTGCACCTGGTTGCAGTACTGTGTGAATGTGAGAGAGCTGGGCTCCTAGAGGACAGGCATGGATAGGAGGTTCCCAGAGCCTGGGGAGAGCAGGGGCAGGAGAGGAGCAGGGCCAGGGGGCAGCAGTGCGGAGAGGCTGGTCAGTGGGGTGAAGCCAGAGAGGACCGAGCAATTGCGCTGTGCTGTTGCGCCACGGGGCGACTGCTGATAAAAACAGTGCACTTGAAGAAGCTAGGAAGGTGGCTCAGAGATAGAGTACTTGCCAAGCATGCATGAGGCCCCAGGTTCAATCTCCAACATTGTCAGAAAGGCATTTTGAATGTTCTTCATCATAAAGAAAAGTGTTTGAGGAGACAGATGTTTAACCTGATTTAACATTCAGAACTCAATATCTTATTAATACAGATAATTTTATGTTCTAAGGTAGCAATTAAAAACTTAATTGAAATAAAAAAGACCAAGTAACTCCCCATAGACTCATCTTGTTTTTCTCCCCCCTGCTGTTCTATACTATTGCTAGACTTATCAGTGTATTCAAACCACAAGGGCTGAACCCAGCATCAGGCCTTCTTGGAGGCAGACACAGGAGGATAGCAAGTTTGAGTCCTGTCTAGGCAACTTAGCAACTTAGTGAGATCTTGAAAAAAAAGAAAAGAAAGAAAGAAAGGAAGGAAGGATGGAAGGAAGGAAGAAAGAAAAGAAAGAAAGAAAGAAAGAAAAGAAAGAAAGAAAGAAAAGTGTTGGGATGTACTCACTGTGAAGGTTCTGGATCTAATCCTCAGATCTACACATGGACAAAAAAAGAGACAATTGAGTAGAGATGTGGCTCAGTGGCAGAACACTTGCCTAACATGCACCAGGCCCTGGATTGTTCAAAAGTCTGGGAGGAAAAAAGAAAGCCTTATGCTTGTACCCCTCACTTTAATCAGTGTTTGTTGTTTGTTTTTTGTCTTAAACTACTGGAGGAGCAATCTGGAAGGAGGAGTGGTGGCTACAGAGGCCCCGGGGCCTCAGCCTGGGAGGTGGTCATGGCCAGACCAGCTTGTGGGGAGGAGACCCGCAACTCCTGGCTCTGTGAAGTTCCAGGTAACAGAAAGGACAGTTCCCATCTCTCACGCAACCCATTTGGCTGACAGTGGATGAACTCACTTGGCTGGGGATGGAAGTTGGTGTGTGGCTGCTGAGGTCTCATGTGTCACCGCCTGCACCCCTTCCCTCCCAGCCTGTTGCTCACATCCACGCTCCTAGGACCTTCAGTTTTCTTTGAACTTGAGACTCTCGCAAAGAGCCAGAGACATTGTGAGGCTGAGGCTGCAAGAGGGAGCTGGAGTCTAGAGGGAATTCTCAGATTCCAAACCACAGGGTCAACTGGAGAAGCAGTAGAGCTGTGGGGAGCCAGCGAGCAGGGCTCTTCTGAGGGAGACCAAAGCCCAGAATTAGTTTTTACTGGAGGGTAAGTGGATCCGGCCTAAAGAAGAGACAGAGAACAGGAAAGTCAGGGACAGATGCAAGTGACCCTGAAACATTAGACATCAGATTTTACAGAATGTTGTGCTCCCCACAGCAGCAGGCCTTGCTTGTGAAGGGATGCTCCCATTCTCATTTTTAAGGTAGAGATGTGAGGGGCAGAGATGGGTGAAAGAATCCATCCTAGAGCACAGCTTGGAGTCTCTTGGTTGCCATGCATGTGGAAGGTTTGGGGAGCTCAAAGGTGTCTTGAGGAGCCTGGGGTGGAGGCCAGGTGGGCGGCCAAGAGTAGCAAGGCTTCACAGACCCCCAGAGCTGGCTCTCCACTGGCCGCACGAGAGGCACAGGCTTACTGGCCATGCTGTTACTGATGGAGGGGCCCTGTGTCTTCTTGAGATTCCAAACAAAGAACGGTATAAGACAAGGATAAGGGGAAGGGATGTTCTGTACCCAAAATTCTCAGCTGATCTCCCTCTTATACATAGGGATAGTTGTCCGTCATCAGGCTGCGAGTAAACTGTCCTATCGAAAAGCTTACGTGGCTTCCTGTTGCCTGTCAATGTCAGATCAGGAAGTCTTTTGCCTGGAGGTGCCCACACACAAATGAAGGATTGAAAAGAACATCAGCTTCATACAAAGGGTTGAAATAGCAAGTTTCTGATCGCTCCAAAATTACATGTTTCTGATTGGTTCTGTGTACAGTGATGTTGGCTGTCACTATAGCAGGAATGTCCCTCATCCTGTGTCCCTGTTTTAACACAGTGACTTGAAATCTCACTGTGTGTGTGTGTGTGTTTGTGTGTGTATCACAGAGGCTTTGAGAAGTTGTTTCCAGCTTGATGAACAGGTTAGATTGATAAGGAGAAAGGGCTACCAGACCAGGACCTGGTTCCCACAGGGTTTGCATAAGAAAAGCTGGTGAGAAGAGGATTCAGTTGTGACTCTTTGGAGAGACAGCTCACTGCAATTTGGAAGTGAAAATCACTTCAAAAGCCAGAACATGTATGCAACTTTACGGAGCCCTGGAAATGTCATTACATTACTAGGTTGGGGTTCTGTCCAGGCTCCTGATGTCTGAAAGAAAGAACTGAGCAGGACACCGAAGAGCAACAGCAGGGTCAGTGAGTGATTCACTTGGAAAAGGTAGGATCTACTATGAAGGGCAGAGTGGGCCAGTGGGAGGAGCTTGTGGTTGGGGGGCTTGGTGCTGGGGGTTTCAACCTTAGTGTTTGGAGCAGGGTTGAGGGTTTGATCTGAGGTGTGGCTCTTGCAGCCTGACTCAGCCTCTCCTTTGGAAGTGAAGTTTTTGACCTTGTGGGGCCCTTAGAGGAACTTCCATAGCATCCATGGCCCACAGGACTCAAATTGCATCACCCAGTGACAGGGTGATAGGACTGGGGTGGCCAAGGGTTACAGAAGACCACTGTGTGCATGCACGGGGACCTGCTACATATGAGTTAAGCTGCCTGGTTATCTCATCCCATTGTGTTCAGGTGGGCCTGGGCTAGTGTTTAACCCAAAAGGTGTGTCCAGACCCAAGAGTGGGCTCCAAGGGGGGCCTCTCTCCTTTCATTCCCAGCCATTTCATTAGCTACCTCCCACCTTAGTCGTAGCATTGGAGGGGTAATGAATCCGGGCCATATCATCTTTTGTGGTCCAACATGATCAGGTTTGTGGGAGTGGCTTAATTTGGAGAAATATTTGCCACAGTTTAAATTTCATGTCGAGCTCCTTGGCTATAGTCCCTCTACCCCAGTGGGGGTATTCAATTAACTAAACGTGGCATGGGGATGCCTCTGTGCTTACGTCTTTAATGGAGCGTGATCTAATTTAGTGTGTGACCTAACTAAAGCTTAATTTAGTCTCCCCTGTATCTGGGGATTCAGTATCTACAGTCAACTAACCACATAGACAAAGGTGGCTTTTGAAAAAAAAAATTATGTCTGTATTGAAAATACGAAATTTTTCCCCCCTTGTGACTATGTCCAAAATGATACAGTATATGACAAGGACTAATATAAAACTGACATTGTGTTGGGCATCAGAAGCCATCTGGAGATGATTTGAGGTACACGGGAGGATGTGTACAGGTTGTGTGCAGGTGCAGCTGTGCAAGACACCTGAGCATCCTTGGAACAAGTGCCCTGTGGGAGCTGAGGGACCACCGTACTGACCTGGTCATAGCAGCCTGGATTTGGCCGTCATAGCAGCTGCGCTTCAGTCAGCTGCGAGGTCTGGCCAAGCTGAACAAGGCCAAGCACTGGGCTGGTGCCAAGAAAGCTGTCTGCGCAGCCCCATGTCGATGCCCCTCCATGAATACGGTGCTCACTCTGCAGACAAGAGTTTCTAGAATACGTTCTCACTTAAACTGAAATCTGCCCACTGCATGACATTTTGTGCCCAGTCACTCTGCTAATTTTTCTTTTATCTTTTTCCTTTCTTGAGTATTGCATCCAAGGGCTCTACACTGAGCTATGTTCCCAGCCCTTTTTTATTTTTAAGACAGGGTCTGGCTAAGTTGCTATGCTGCTCAGGTTGTACTTGAACTTGTGATCTTCCTGACTCAGCCTCTCCCAGAGTACTGGGATTATAGGCCATACCACCATGCCTGGTTTAAACTCCACTGCATTTTAATTTGTTTAAAGTTTTTTTTTTTTCTTTTCTTTTAAAAGAGATTGCACAAAAAGCCTGCTTGAGGCCTGTAGGGCAGATGGGTTTCGGACAGAGTTAGCAGGTGGGGAATGGCCACCGGACAAAGGCCAACTGTCTTGTTTTGATGGGGACACAGGCCAGCCAGATACTATCTTTACATTTAATAATTTAATAAGTGGTTTTCAAATATTATGTGGGACATGAGTATACTAAAATTATTGTTCATAGTTTATCTGAAAATCCAAATATAACTATTTTTATCTGCTCAGTTTGGGGACCCTCCTGGGATAGACTTTTCAAATCACTCTCTGCCAGAAGTGCTTGTGTCTATACATGGCCTATGTGGAAACATGAAATGCAACCTATTGTCACTGACCCAAGACTGTGAAAAACTTTGGTAATCAGAGGCAGGCACTTGTGCACAGGGGACTTTGACAGATGGGAGCCTCTTTTATGTTTCAACTTCAAGCAGAAAAGTGCATCGGCAGAAACCCTAGGACCTGGGCCTACATCACCACAGCTCTGCTTTTGTCTGCTGGGGGCTGACCTATGACCCTCACAATGACATCCTAGAGTTCGGATCCCTGATAACTGATCTAGTGATCTTCTGTGGTGATCAGGTTGTTGCAGACATGTGTAGTTAACATAGAGTCAAGCTGGACGGATCCTAACCCAATGTGATTGTGTTTTTACGAAGAGGAGAGGAGAACAGAGATGTACAGAGAGAGAAGGCCACATGGAAGACTCGACTCTGCTGACCGTTGGATTTTGACCTCTCTTCTCCAGAATGGAGAGGGAATTTTTTTCTGGTGTTTTAAGTCACCCTGCCTAGTTGGACTTTGCCATGGCCATCCACAGGAACAAAGGCAGTCACCTTCCCTGGACTATAGATGGAAGAAGATCTCTGCAGTGATCTCCAAGTCCTGAATGGAAGGTGTGGGCTATTCCAGCGCCTCTGGAGTAGAATTTCCATGCTGGGGACAGAACTGTGTGCTCATGGTCCTGCCTCTGTGTGTGTGTGTGTGTGTGTGTGTGTGTTAGATGATCTGTAGACTATGCTTGGTAGCACACTTCTCCAGTGGGTTAGACTCTAGAGTTCCTTCTATTACAGAGGCTCAAGTTAACATCATCCCTTGAGATGCTATCAGCAAGGTCACAAGATCAAGGCTTCCTGCCCACTACTTAAGTAAGAGGATGTCACCACCTGCTAGAAATTGTGCCGTTTACACATATCTTCCTGCTTGGGAACTGCATGGTGTTTCCTCCTCTCAACAACTTTATCACCTGCTGTATGGTCCAAAAATATGAAATAATTTCAATGTGAGCTATACGCTGAAAAAATTGTAGAAAATATATGTTATCTATTGTTTAGCAGAATGTACTGTCCCCATTCTGGACAATGAAGGGTTAAATGTGTGTCAATGAGCTCACCATGAATAATGAAAGTCAAGAGTTTGAAGTTCTCAAGAGAGTGGGTGTTCATTCATCGACTACTATGTGCAAATCCTAGCTCTCACAAGGCTCTGTGCATTAGGTTTCTCAACTACCCTGGATGACATTTCAGAAGGCTTGACTGCAGACTGATTGGGCATCGGCCATCTGATGTCTGCTTTCAGCCTGGGGTGGACAGCTGGACCCGGCCATACCTCTCCGCCCTTTCAGTGGCATCTCTGAGAAAAGTTCCTATCTTGATCAAGGTCCTTGTCTTAGGTCTCCAACAAAGTTTTGTGCTCTTGTCCCTTTGATACATCTCCTAGACTTTCCCTGGTTTCCATGGTCTTCCTTGTTCCTATTTCTTTTCTTAAACTGTGCATATCATTGCTTCAAGAGCTCACCTCTTCTGGTAAGTCTCTCTGGAGTCATCTCTTTGCCTTCTACCTAACCCTCCTGTGACCCATCTCAGCCCATTAGAATTAGATTATAGTAACACCCACATTCCAAAGTATGGCTGATTTCATCAAAAACCTTCATGGTCTCTTTCTGAGTACTTCACTCTAACTTCAGCACATACCCTTCCTCCTCACCTTCTGTGCAAGAGCAGCCACTCGACACTTTGAGTCCAGCTATAGGGAACATGGATGAGTCCACTCAGCCTCTTTTAAATGAACCTCTGTGACCTTCACGTGAGTTAGGGAACAAATTATCACAGGAAAAATACAGTTACCAGGAGTGGTGCTGCTTATCACACTGGGTTTCACCCGTGTCCCTGGTCATTAGATTACCTGTGATGTAACGCCTGCTAAATGTCTGCGCCACCACCCAGGAACGCCAGCGCCACCTGTGTACTCCCAGGCCCTCCCACCGCAGGACAGATGTTGGTTGAAGCCTGCTTCCCACACTCACATCTGCCCTGTTTTCTGAGGCAGTCACGAGAGCCATCCAGCTTAGACAAGCAAAGCACTGGCTCCTGGGCAAGGCGCGGTCCTGCCAAGTTTCTGAGCACCAGCCTTGGGCTTCTACAAGCCTTTGATGTGTGTTCCATGACTGGCAGAGCCTCTGCTACTGAATTTTGGGGCAGGCACCCAAGTGCAGAGTTCCCTTTGGGTGGCCCTTGGCCCAAATGAGTCAGGAACCAACAATCTCTTGATAGTGATAAAGAGAAACATTGGAACTGGGGAATTTTTATTTTGGCAGCTACAGTTTCTTTGTCTTCAAAAGTCAAGTGGATGGTGCGAGAATCAGCCTCCTAGGGTGGAAAGAGCCACACAGATCATGGGATCCTTGCTCTTACTTATGAATGTCTGTGAGTGTTTGCTAGGAACTGGTTTCGACCCCAGTTCAAAATGCTGTGGCCTGGCAGGAAGCCCGGCCCCACCAGGGACCAAGGGTGCAGCCTGTGGTGGTGGTGCATTTTCTTTTTTAAGCGCATAATAATTTGCAGATGTTGACGGTTACCAGCGAAGCCAGAGCAAAGCTGCAGATGCCAAACCACAAAAAATATATCATTTTTCCCGTCTGATTCCTGGAAATGACACAGCATCCTAGTAGTAAAACAGTTCGCAAAGACAGATAGGCCTGTTCCCTTCAGGCAACCTACCGGTACTGATTAGGTGGAGTCTGTTGGCTATTTATCAACTGCGTTGTTCTACGAAGATGGAGAGGATTCTATTTGCTCCTATTAGTGCAGCAGGAAGAACATCTATCTTGCTCATGTGACAGGTCATTTTTTTAAAAAGTCTCAACTGCACAGAGAACATTGTAAAAGAGATTCTGGGCACTTGTGTAGGCCCCTAAACAGCTTCATACCACGGGGCGCCAGGGGAGCTTAGGGGAAGGAAGACTTTGGACCCCTTCTCAGAGAACCTGCTTGAAATAAAGGACACAGGATTACCAAGAAAACTGCTCTGTGGAAACAAAATATACTGCTCCCAGAACTATGATAAGGTGGCTCATCATTTTAAAAATTAAAACATTAAAAAACAAGATCAACCTGTCTAATAATTGCCCAAGGGAGCCACCCAGGAAGGTCATTTATGATATCCAAAATGTGGTAGGAAATGTCTGATTTTGACCATCCCTTTGTGTGATTCATGCTCTTAGTGGGGGGAGGTAATGTGTGGTAAGATATGTTAAACAGTGACTATAAGAATGGCGTTTTTGGCTTGAGATAATAGCTCAGCAGCACAAGAACCCGCCTGGCAAGAACAAGGTCCTGAGTTGGATTCCCAGCAAGTACATGAAAAGCATAGTGTTTCTTTCCCATTTCACAACTCCCAGCTTCTACCAAGGGTCAGGCCTCCTGCTGTACCCACAGCACTGGCAGCACCAGCGGGGTAGACATGTTTGGGGGCAGATTCTACTTGGTGCATCTTACAACCTCTGAGTCCCATCTTGTCCATCCCAAGTTTCCTAGTTAAACTGACTCCTTGGGAGGCTGCTAAGTATACCACCTTTCAAGAAGTCAAAATAGGTCCAAATCGAGTGCATCAGACCTTTTTATGTGGTCAGTACCCATCTGATGGGCCCATTCCATTCCCAAAGGAGCAAGATGCCAAATAGGGGAGTCTGGTTTTCAGCGACATGAGCTAGCTACCCTGGATGATTCCTTCTTTAGATCCTTCAGTCATATCTACACAACCCCTATTTCTGCATAAAGTCACCTCCACAGGTTCTGGGGCCCAGGACTCCAACATATGGAGATCCCTTCATGATGATCTTTTAAAGAAAAGTCTAAAATGAAGATAGTGTGGGAGCCAGGACAGGCAAAACTAAAGCCGGGTCAGGGCAGCCTCTCGACAGCACAGTGGGGCTCTATACTCTGTGTCCTGCCAGGCCCAGCTGTCTCCCTGAGTCTGCAGTCCTACAGTGGGGCAGGGCTGTGTCCTTCCTTTCACAGAGTGGTGAGGCATTGCACTGATTCCTGGGGCCTCAGTGGTGGGTGAGGGCTGGGTTCTAGGTGCTCCACTCTACCAGAGCCCTGCCCTGCTCTATGGCTTAGATGTGCCTCCTTCCCACAGGGCTTTGTGTATGGGAAGCTTGGTGTCCAGCACTGGGGGTAAGAGGCTGTAGGTCTGTTGGAGGTGGGGCTTAGTGCAAGGTGTCTGGGTCACAGAGTCATCACCTCAGTAGGATTATATGGTTCTCAAAGACCTCAGGCACTCCCACAAAAGTGGGTTGTCCGAAAGGAGCAAGACTGGCCCATTCCCATTCTCTCTGGCCCCTCCCAGTCTCTCTAACTCCTCCCCATCATCTCTGTCTCTTTCTCTAGCCCCTCTCCACTTTCTGGCTCTTCCCATTTCCTCTAGTTCCTCCTCATTATCTCTGGCTCCTCCTCATTTTCTAGTACCTCCCCACTCTCTGGCTCCCCTGCACTCTCTAACTTGTCTTCCAGGGCCTCCCAAGCTCTGCAGCCCTGTTAGCATCTGCTCTGTAATACAGCCAAGGAGGGCCTCACCAGAACAGAGTAGAATCCAGTACCATGACCCCAACCTCCAAGACTGTCCTAATGAGCATCTTTTCTTTATAAAGTGCTCTGGGGGCACAGCATATTCAGCCTCATGGCTCCCAGCAAGGGGTACCTTTTTTTTTCCCCTTGTATTTTAAGGAAGGGTCTACAGGGTGTTCAGGGTCTCATTACTAGATTGGACTAGCAGTAATTCTCCTGTTTACAGCCTCCCAAGTGCTGGGATTATAGGTGCGTGCCACCATGCCCAGTCTC
>NDGM010688565.1:0-11066 GCA_002564305.1 Octomys mimax
GATAGCTCAGTACAATAAGTGCTTGCCTGGCAAGCACAAGGGCCTGAGTTCAATCCCTGGTTCCGCGAAACAAAGAGAAAAGAAAAGCACATAACAAAGGGCAGTGGTCCCTCAGTGTTCTTATACTGGAATTCAGGAGCTTCTGCTTGCCAGGCAGGCACTTATGCTACTGAGCTATCTCCCTGGCCCTGCTCAATGTTGAAAACGAAAAAGATAACCCCTACAGATATACCAGCAAACTGCTATACAAGTTTCTAGGCCAAGGTACCAAAGACAAATAAAGCAAATCCTGGCTAACTCCTGAACTGGAAATATAAAATAGAGTCAGTAGAAAACCAGTCAGCTTGGGGGTCAGAGGACAAAGAACCAAGAGAAAAAAACTACACAGAACCATAGAAGTCCAATGACACCTCTGGTACTGCTCCTACAGCATACCTACAATACTGATTAGCATGTGAACTTGACTCAATTACCCAAGACTAGGAAACAAATCATTAGGAAGAGTTACAGGGAACAAAGACTAGAACTCATACAGGACTTGTCTGGGAGAATTTATGACTCACGAGGCATTCCTTAAGAGTCTTCAGGAAAGTTTTGCCTCGGTAGCTAAGGATAATAAGTCCTGGGCTAAGCACTGCCTTAGCATCTGCCTACTAACTCATAAAAGCAAAACTAAAAAGAACTAAGCCATTCCTAAGTAATTTACTTGCTCCCCAAAACATTGTAAGATGTAAAGAAAAAGAAAATACCACAGAACAGGAAAATTCACAATGTCTGGCATCCAAATGCATGTTCACAAACATTAAAAAAAAAAAAAAAAGATGAATTCATAACACAAACTGAATAATTAAAACTGACCCAGGACTGACTCAGATGTGGAGCGGCAGTGATACCTAATTAAAGAACTACTCCACTCCTGCAATAGATGGCCACATTCAGGTTGATGCAACAGCACTGGCTGTGGCTGTCACCCAACACAGTTTGCAAACAAAAACAAAATTTTGTGAAATGCTCCCTGTTTGCAAACCAAATCACAAAAATGCTTGTGAGCCAAGGTATCGCTGCAATTGAGAAGACATTAAACTGGGGGCTTAAGTGCATCTGATATGGTCACAAAGTGGAAGCAGGGAAGAGCAGACCCCAAGCAAACTTTTAAAAGATTAAAAATAATGTCTGAGATAAAAATTATACTGGGGATGATAAAGAGATGATTAGAAATTACAAAGAAAAGAATGGTGAGCTTGAAGACAACAGGAAAAGTATAGCACAGAGTGCATAAAAGGACTTTTCAAAAGAAATTTTAAGTGACCAGTAGGGAAACCTTCAAACTTCCTCACATACAGGTGACTGCAGTTCAAATAAGGGGAAAGAGAAGGAATAGAGAAAAACTGCTTGAGAAAATAACCGTAAAAAACTTCCTAAGCATAATGTTTTTTACAACTAAGCGTATGCATGTATATGGTCTTATCTTTTTCTTACATAAAGGGCAAATTATAAATCTCTTTTTCACTTTTTGTTCTGCTAATAATATATAAGGGAAACCATGCCACATCGACTCACAAATACCCTCACTGTTTTTTACTACACAGTATTCCTTGCACGGATGTACTACAATTTATTTAAATAGTCAACATATATAGGCAGTTAGGTTGCTTCCAATACATTTCAAATTAAGCAACATACCTCAATTCACTATATAGCCCAGATTGGCCTCGAACTCACACCAATCTTCTTGCTTCAGCCTCCCAAAAAGTGCTAGGATTACAAGCCAGGGCCACCCTACTCAGTTTGTAATTTATTTCAACATGCTTCCCTCCAGAATACTAGTACCATTAGGGAGATAACTCAGTGGCTTAAGCACCTGCCTAGCAAGCACAAGGTCCTCAACTTACTCCCTGTTGCCAGAAAGGGGGAGGGGGGAGAGAAATAGTACCAGTCTGCATCTGTAGCAGAAAGTATGAGGGTAACATATTCGTTAACCAGGTTTCCTCAAAGGCTGGTTAATGAATGTGTTACTACACCTTTGAAATTCTGTTAGTAAGACAAAACCTCCTTTCTTAAGGGCAAAGTTCCTAGCTTAATGGCCCATCCTATGCCTATTCAGCAATGGAGAAAACAAAATTACAAAAAACAGCAATAAAATACCCACCATACTGTATGTAAGTTTTGAGTGACAATCTCATGGGCAGGCAAAGGTTGACACTACTGTCATGATCTCCTTGTAGTCTCAGCAACTACTGGTCCAAGTATATCATTAACCTTTAACTAATTTGGGTCTGTGTACCCCCAATGCCTAGCCAGTCAGAAGGAATACAGGTCTTCCTAGCCTCTATATGATTCCTCCACCAAGAATAAATAATAGCTTTAATCTCTATGTAACATTTAAATCTTAATCAACAAGTATTCAAACAACAAAACTGGTACCTTTGTCCAAAAAGCAAGAGTTAAAAAGTTAAAAGAAAGCAAGCTTCCTTTTAACAGGAAATCTACTTAACAACCTTATATTTGTATATGCATTTATCATCGATTTCTCTATTTGTTAGATATCATATGAATTTTATTGATTCCTTGATTTTGAGCCTGACACTACAGAGATAGTACTAGCCTTCATTATCCTCCTTATAGTACCTTCCACTGTCACAAATAATTTATAAAGATTTCTTTTTCTTCCCTAAAAATACTAAGATAAAAATGATGGTTCTCACTGACCCATCACATTCTTCATCTAACCATCTAAGTATAATTAATACTTCTGTTCATGAATGCTTCTGCTGCAAACAATTTGGTTCACAAACACCAAGTGCTAGGCAACTTGTTGGTCTCATCTGGCAAGTCCACACTGAGTAAAAAGCAATGGAGCCACATTCCTCAGAGTCAGGATGAATTTAATCTGTGAACCAAGGTGCTACCATACGTTCAAGCTGGGCAGTGTACTATTAGGTATTATACTGTTCAAAATTTGATGCCCTGCACTTCCGTGTAATGTGCATTTAAAATACTATTTTTGTGTTTTGAGACAGAGTCTCACTGTGTAGTTCAGGCTGGCTTTGAACTCACTATGTAATGTAGGCTGGCCTCGAAGTCACAGCAATCACCCTGCCTCAACCTCTCAAGGGCCGGGAATACAGGCCTGCATCACCATGCCTAGCAATGTTTAAAATATCGAGCAGAGTTATTCCATACTGTGGACAAAAATGTATCAAATCTTGTCTGTCTTATTTTAAACCTTCACCAAATACGGTTTAAATTTATTAAGCATACTATATTACAACTGTGTACATATCAGTCTTGATAAAAAACTTATTTCCTACTTGTATTTTTATACTACAGTAATCATTTAGTAAGTAACTCTTACAAGTAAACATTGTATTAACTAAAGAAAAGTTATAAAATTATTATTTAAATACCGGTGTCTTGTAACTTACCTCTGTGCTCCCTGAGACAACAGCTTTATCCACGTTCACTAATAATGGTTCTTCTACCTGGCACACGCCCAGTGACCACTCGACACAACGGTGATGAGCCCAGCACGTGCCTCAAAAAGGAAAAGGAACCAATAAGTAGACACCACGACCATGAGTGCATATACAGGAGTACATACAGTTTCACACCAGTCCCCACTGTGCAGGACACATGGGCACGCTGCCCCTCGCCCCGTGAAGCAGCCTTGCAGGCCAAGCCCCAGCCTGGCACCTGCAACACCGCCACCAGTCCAGGAGCCTGTTCTCACAGCTGAGCTGACTCGATTGAAAAGCACATATGGACAGGCAGTGAGCTCTAAGCAGCCTTCCTGAGGACTCTGATGCACACAAAAGTCTGGGAATTATCCTAGTAGAGATCTTTTCTTCGATAAACACAACTTACTTTGCAGTCATTTTATTTAAAAATCATCATCATTCTCTTACTTGACAAAGGCTAAGTATGGAAGGAAAATGATGACACATAAGGTTCTGCTTCCTTAACACAAGCAGGAGCAGACGTGACTCACAAACAGCTACACAGTCCTTAAATGCTCCACGATATAACACTTGAGCTACTAGCCACCAAACTGCATTTCAAACATACAATGAGACTTACTTAGAATTCCAACAGCACACAGGAGTGTGAGTTATTATAAGGGAACCCATGTGATTAAGAACAATCGTTCCCCAACAGTGGGATCCAAAACCCTATGTTTCAAAGTTTTAACCTATTTCTTTAAATTTTCTTCTTTCCTCATTTTTCAGGTATCCACGGTACTGCTATCTACACCTGAGTAAACACATTTATAGAAATGTCCAGTTCAGTGCTGGCATTGTGCAGATTTTAAACAAGACGGGTAAACATAGCTAGACAATTTATTTACCCAAAAGGCATAGTTAATACTGACATATTTGATAATGCAATCCTGATTATTTCTACATGAAAAGCATTTATTACTAAGTTGGCAAAGAAGTAAAAATTAAACATCTCCACAGAGAGGCAACTGTCACTGAAGAAAGGCCTACCTGCAGCATCAAATAAGGCTTGGACATCAATAGCATCTGGAAGGCCAACCAGACTGAGCTCGTCCCACAGCCTGCCAGCTTGGTCCTCGGTGACTGTCTGGGTGCTGACACTTACACAAGACACCACATTCTGCTGAAGAGCTCGTTCTCTGAAAATAACGTGTGACGAGGTAAATGTCTTTGAAAGTGATAACAAGTAGAAAATCTTTTCATTTTATAAATATTTAAGTATGATGCACTGCCAAGTCAATCTTAATTAAGCAGAAACTGTGATTGAACTTTTACATCTCTTACTATTACTGAAGCATAATGCTAATGTGTATGCCATATTCCTGTAAACAACCACTAAGTGTCTCTACATCCACAATAAAGAATTAAAATTATAGTTGCAAACTTATTGTTCTACACTCTGACATATTGTTTCAAAAATTAATGCATATTCTAGCCAGGAACCCTGTTTTAACACATAAAATTACAATTCCCTTTGGTTACTAAAATGCTTATAGAATGCAGCTTGATCAGAAAAATTTAATATCCTTCACCTAATAGAGAACTGCCACACCAGTGATGGAAATTAATTTTACATAAAGATTATATTCCTAGGAAAAAGAAAACTTGCTACACAGTGCACAAAGGAAAGCAGGGGAAACAGAACAGATCAGCTGTCTTTTCTTTATGGTCCCTCACCAAAATCTCAATAGCTGGTTGGTGGCATGATGTTGAGATGTCTCAATTAAGATTGCACCTCACGAATGAGGAAAAACAAATAGCTACAGAGGGCAAGGGGATTAACGAAGCTAGTGTAACAGTTAAAACTAGAATACAAAAAAGAATGATAAATAAAGAACACAATATGGGAAATTTCCAACTTTCAAATCCTAATACTTGAGGTATTTTTAAGATCATTCAGTAAACAAAGAAGACTATTATAGAAAAACTAATTGTGGGAAATCAGATAGATGGCTACCACTAAAACTTGTATTTTATCCTAATATCATAGTATTTAATCTGAGGATAATTCTGGATTAAATCACTATTGAATATAGATATAACTCACTGCACTTCTGTATGCTGGATATATATCATGATTCCTATTAAGAGAAAATCAGCACAATGACCAGGGTACTAAACTTTTTTATACCTGGAATCACTGAAAGAAAAAAAGTATTAACATATTTCAATAAGTACATTTAAATATCAAACCATATAAAAATCAGTCACTATTTTAGGTTCAGCATTAGAAAAAGATTCAGCATGCTATGCTAACTTTAAATTCTCATTTTTTAAAATTTCCACAATAGAATGAGAACAAATTCTTTTCTACAAATACAATGTCCTGTATTAAAAATATATTCTTTAGAACTAATCAATGTTACTTTATTGAAAGAAATAAAAACTGACAAGAGCTCATCTATAAATATTAATATATTATTTTAGGCGCTGATATTGGATGGGGCAAAGTAAAAACCAATAGAACAGCTAACTAGTCTATTACTATCAGCAATCAATATCTAACCAAAAATTTAAATCAAGTTTTTAGACTAGTTTGTATGTATACACCATATTAAATGCCAGTATCAATCCTAAAGATAACAGCAGTCCAGCTTAGGAAAAGTCAACTGAATTATATACTCAAAACAAACAAACAAACAAACAAAAAAAAAACACCCTTGACTATAGTCTTATATTTAACACAAAAGAGATAACCACTGTAAAAACATCCTTTGTTAAAATTTTCTTTAAAAATAACTAGCTGTTTAAACTTCATTAGTAACATATTTTATAAATACTTAAAAGTATTACTAGGCTGAATTGACTACCTCTGTATGGTTGCTATGTGTAATTCTCTAATGGGCTTATTATCATTACTTAATAAACAGCACTGAGTATACACAACAATTTTCATTAAGCCAAGATGATTTTTATACAATTTTCTGAGCTCATAAAATTTTTCACTAAAAATTAACTTCACTTAAGCCTAATTCTATTTTCTAGAACAAAACTTTACCTAATTGCCACAATTAAAGGTAGAACGTAGAGCAAAAACACACAGTCTGTCCAGGTCTATAAAACTTGCAAAGTATTGATGGACATTTTAAGTTTGCTGGACTTTGGGTGTACATACAAGCAACCAACTAATAACAGGTAAGGTTTATAAATATGCTTAGGGTAGAGTCTTAAAAACATGTGTCTCCAAATACAGCCCTTTAAGGCTCATTAAATTATTCTACCTTAAATTCTTTAGAAAGGTGCTCGTTATAGTTTCATTTCTGAGTCAGGTCTTCAAGGCATTGGCAGCAGTTCAAATCAATAAGCCAATCAAGTAAGTACAGCACAACAATGCTTTAGCGCTCAAATTTGGAGACAAGCCAGACAGGCACAGGAATGATTACATCATCACCCACAAGGAGCAGCGCAGGCCAGCCTTCCAAACTAAATTAATTTGTGTATGTCCTTGTCAACAAAGCAAATTCCCTTCTCTTAAATCTACACAAGATAAAACCATATATTAAGATGGTCTTTAACCACCACTATACAAAGTATTTTAAAAGGTTATTAGACAAGAGCTTTGGGTAACAATGTGCTCATGGATATAAATATACATACAGTTATCCAAACATTTTATTTTCTTTAAAAAATACTATTGAGTATCTTTAAAAAAGAAATCATCAGCATATAATTACAGAAAGAAAAGGATAAAGAGAAAAGTGCACTGTATTCTGATTAGTATTTACAGGACAGCTCAATATTCTCCAAAACGAATTAATAATTTCACTACATGACAAAATAAATAAATGTATCACATGAAAGGTGTAAATAGTGAAAATAATTCTGGGGTGTTGTGGGGGGTCTGTTTTCAGTGTTTGTTTTGTTTCTTTGAGTGAAGGTCTTGCGTTGTAGGTCAGCCTTGCCTTGACCTCACTTTATAATCAAACTGGCCTTCAACTCATGATTTTTCTGCTTTAGCCTCCCTAGCACTTGGATTACAGACATAAACTACCATGCGTGGTTCTAACAATTCTGGTTTTACTATTATGTTAAATTCACACAATTAAAAACCATGCAAAGAAAGGACTTCAGTGTTGTTTATCTTCTACTTATAAATCCCATGCACTCCCTCTCAGCTTACATTTTTAAAAATTTTATTTCAAAAGCTAACTGTTGTCTTTTTTTTTGTTTTGTTTTGTTTTTTAAAAAGCAGAATATGTTTATTGGGGGAAAGAAAGCTCCTGTCCTAGACAGAGAAAGAAGAGGGACCCAAGTAGGTTTTCCCCACCGTCGACTAGTTTTGTTAATATACAATAAGTTAACAATCTTTTGAAACTGTTAACAAATAAGGGTCAAGGATATAGCTCAGTAGTACAGTGCCTGCCCAGCAAGCACAAGGTCTCCAATTCATTTTCAGTACCAAAAAGAAATGAATTTTTAAAAAGAAAAAGAAATTTTGAGGCAAGGACTATTTTAGGATACTAGTGAGTCAGGAACTACTTCATGAATTTGGAAACCATTAGAAACTTCAACAGTAAGAACCCTATTTTGTAAACTTATAAACAATTAGATCCAGTTTCATTTCACCAACTTAAATTCAGAACTGCTTACTTTCTCTGTCCTCTTTGTCTCCGTGGAGCTGAATTCTGTACTCTTGCATAGGTCCCATTGCTGCTGTCATCAAAGTCCTTGTTAGGAGGCTGGCTTCTTTGCCACGGCAAGATAAATCCAGGCGTTACTCTGAATTGTCTTAAGTCGCCCTGTCCTAAGGAACTTTTTTCCCCACAGTAACAAAAAGCGCAGAGCTGTTCACTGGTAAAAACAAAAAGTGAGGAAGACAGAAGGTGAAAGGCAGCTTTATTCAAGTACTTTAAGTAATGTAATTGGACACTTGTGCTTTACAATTATATCTTCAGTGCAAAGCAAGGCTTTTACAATGTTACTTTCTATAATCTATTCTGTTGTACCTCAGGAACAATTAAGCTCAGTAACAACTATACATTAGCAACTCTTCTTGCCACAGCATTCTGCTTGCTTCTTTGTTTAGGAAGACTGCAGTGCTGCTGACTGAACTCAGGGCCATACGCATGGCAGGCGAGGGCCCCAACGCAACCTGGCATGTCAGTGTGCACCTGGACAGCTGAGGCAGGAGCATCCCAAGTTCTAGCCCAGCATGGGCAACTTAGAGACTCAGCAAGACCCAACTCACAATCTTTTTAAAGCTTTTTCAGATTTTTTTGAAGCGCTGGAGACAGCCTGCCCTGAGTTTAATCCCAGTACCACACACACAAAAACAGTGCTCTATCACTGAGCTGCATATACTAAAACTAGATCTCACGTCCAGCATGATGTTTTCTAAGTAATAAACATACCAAATTTAGAAATACTAGTTTACATAAAATTTCTTGTTTAAAAATATGCTAAAGCAAAAGTTTTGATTTAAAATAATACGCAAAATAAAACTAAGTGGGGAAGATGAAGATGAAGTTTAATAGCCATCAGGTTGCATGCTTGATCTATAAAGCACAGAAACAAAATTATATTTAAACACCTGATGTAACAGTGCCTTATACACACAGAATTAACCTGTGGGGGAGAATGGGAACTATGCTATCTGCTCAAGTTTTCTGTAAAAGGTGTTACAAAAATTAAAATCTATTACTTTAAAAGAAGAAAACATTAAAATATTAAAACCCTAAACATACACAATGAAAAACATTTAGACAAAATTAAAAGCACTTTTCCTCTTAGATCTATTTTCTCTTCACAGTGTGTTTACTGCCCACACATCCCCCAAATTCTGCTTCTAAGTCACCACATTCACCTTGGTAATATTTACCCATTAACCTCAACAGTTTTCATTAGGACATAAAAATAATCTACAATCCTCTAAGCTACTCTCTCCAGTTGTAACTATAAACAACAGTTCACTTTCTTTTTAAGCATATTAAAATATTCCAAAAATGTACATGTCCATATTATACAGACAACAGTCTCTGAAAATGTCATATATTAATAGAATTGAATAATAACTTAAAATTTTCTATTTTGGGGGAGGTGGGGGAGCACAGAACTGGGGATTGAACTCAGGTCCTTACACTTGCCAGGAAAGCGCTTATTCCACTGAGCCATCTCCCCAGCTCTACAACTTAAAATTTTCTAAGAATTTGGAAACTAGAAAACATATAGCAAAGAACCTTCCAGTTGAAATGCAAACCATAGCCAGGCATGGCGGCACACACCTGTAATCCCAGCACTGGGAGGCTGAGGCAGGAGGATCATTTCGAGTTTAAGACCAGCCTGGGCTACGCAGTGAACATGAGGCCAGCCTTAAGTGCATGGAGAGACTTTATCTCAAAAAAAAAACAAAAACAAAACAAGGGAGAAAAAAAGGCAAATCATAGTATTTGAGAAGGGATAATAATGAAAATTTATGGTGAATGTCATCATTATGTATGTATACTATTATCATAGTACATCTAAAATGTACCAATACAATAAAAGATTTTAAAGAATGAAAATACTAGGGGCTGGGGAGATGGCTCAGCAGGATAAGCACTTGCCTGGCAAGGGCAAGGGCCTGAGTTCAATCCCCGGTTCCGCAAAAATGAAAATACTGGGCAACCCACTTGTCTCTCAAGAACTACTTCTATTCCTCATTCCTATCCCCATTCCTTTTCTTTATTTTCCTACTCTTAGTAAGAAAAAAAAGAAAATACAGACTATAAAATTTTTTGAGATGCAGCTCAAGTTTGTAAATCAACAAGTACTTAAGTTTATATAATCGATAAATTAAAAGTTTAGATGCTAATGAACTAAGATTTCAACTAAACGTGAGGAAAAAACTGATATCAATAGAAGAACTAGGGCTGGGGAGATGGCTCAGTGGAATAAGCGCTTCCCTGGCAAGCGCAAGGACCTTAGTTCAAGCCCCAGTTCCAAAAAAAATAGAAGAACTATCAAGGAAAATGATACAACATATAAAGACAATAAAGAAGATGAACAAAACCAAAAGCTAATTTTTATAAGTATCTTTAGGGGAAAGAACCAGGAAATATACAAATAAAATACACAACAAGGAAAAGACACTATATATGCAACAAATGATAAAATAATAAATGGCCATCTCATTATTTCAATACAATACTAAAGAGCAAATACACAAGAGAAAGAAACAAAGGCACCCAGATAAGAAAAAAGTTAAACTGTCCCTATAAGCTAACAGTATGACTTTATGCAGATACAAAGATATCAGTGTAAAATGTCAGAACTGAAAAATGAATTCAACAAAGCTTAAAGATATAAATAAAAATTACCATTTTTATATAACAAACTATCCACAACTTGATAAAAATAATCTCATTTATGGTACCAACAGTAGGCTGGGGAGCTGGCTCAGTGGAATACATGCTTCCCTGGCAAGCGCAAGGGCCTGAGTTCAATCCCCCGTTCCATCAACAACAACAAAAAAAGTTGCCTATAGTACCAACAGTAAAATTAAACACTTACAGGAGATTTAATGTGAATGACCAAGGAAATAAAAGACCTGAATACTGGAATTATGAAGTATTTATGAATGAAATTAAAGAA
>NDGM010688999.1:0-15485 GCA_002564305.1 Octomys mimax
AAAAAAAAAAAAAAAAAAAAAGAAAGAAAGAAAGAAAGAGCAAAGCCCTCCAATACTCTTCCAACCAATAAAGAAAATTCTGAAGCACTTTTAGTAGGTAAATTCTACCAAACAATGAAGCAAAGAGCATGTTTTCACCTAAACTCTTGTATTGATTATTTCCCAGTGTTCTCTTAAATGCTTCAAGCACAATGAGTAAGAGAACTTGGTATAAATACAGCAACAGACCTGTAAATGTAAGTACCATAGGATGGTTAAGACTGCAGAAGGGCGAGAACGGCGTGAGGTTGGTTTGATCTGGAGGAATCTCGACAGCTTTTTCAGGAAGGCATCCTTGCATTGGGTTTCTGATGGTTGGTGGAAACAACCAAAAGACAGAAAAAGAAGAGCTGAATACTAGGAGGGATGGGGGATAACAGAGTGAAGTGGCATCCTGAGTGGGTACCACACAGCAAAGTCAGGATGGACCGCCTGGGGTGACTCGCACTGATGCCGAGGCAGGGGCCACTGGGAAAGGTGATCAGGAGCTGGCTCGGGTCTTATTCCCCCTTCTTCTTTCCAGTTTCCTACACTTGAGTTCATTGCTCTTTGCTGCTTACCAATTTGAGGTGAGGCAAGTGGCACTTAAATGATCTTGGGGGGGACACAGCTGTAGGGAGCAGGAAGGAAGAGTGTGGGATGGAGGTGGAGGGATTCTAAGAAGCGGGGAGAGAAGACGGGCTGGTGCTTGGCAGTGCATACTGTCTTGCTCTCCTAGCATTAAGAATCATACTCTGGTGTTGATTGGAGTCCTTCTCCTATCTGTCACAGTTCCTGTCACTTGGCTTTTGTTTTGTTCTTCCTAATGACTCTTACATCTATGCCCAGTTTCCTGAGAGCCACAGTACAATCTCCTAGATCAGGGCTCATATGGACAGTTAGTGGGTTAATTTGAGGCCTGAGAACTCCTAGGCCTTCAAATTGGAGTAGAGCATTTGTACTTAGTACTGAGAGCATGGCAGGACAATCAATGTGCTAGGGGAGACCAGGCTAATGACCATTAAACAAGAAAAGTAGGTAACACATCATTATGCCATTAGATTGTCACCCTGAGCTTCAAAGCATGTGAAGTAAAATCAGAGGAGAGCAATAAAACCTTTCTCGTCAGGGAAAGTTTCCAATGGGTAAATATTTAAAAAATCATGAGCATCCAGAAAAGAACAAAGCAAAACCAATTTCAATCTATAAAAACCACAGAAAGCCCCAAGGAAAATTCTGAGAGAAGAAAACATTGATTATTTGCGTCACTTAGGCTTTATTGACAGGAAACCAAAACAACCCATCAATGGAGGTAGACAACCAGTTGATGCAGTATTCAAAGAAAGTACTAACTTGCTGCTTAATCAATTTTGCTGTTTGAGTTTGAAAAAGAATTAGAGAATTGCTTATCTTCAGAAAACTGGGGTAGGTTCAATGGTTATTCTAAGGGGTTGCCTTCAAATGGACTCAGAGTCTCAGCAGTACCGCTAGAATAGGGCCAAGGACCTTGCATGCTCTCTGTGATTTTTCCCTTGGTTAGTTAACTGGGCCCAATTTTTGTTGCATTTGGCCTGGAGCAGTGACATTCCTCTTATCATGTATCAAGACTTTCTGATTGATTACTCCTGGGTTCTCCCCAGTATCTTGAAAATGCCTTCTGTTTAAATAATAATAATTTTTTCTTCCTCCCCAAGACAAAAACAAGCAGCCAATTGAACATGTCAAAAATGTTGGATTATTGGACACTAGAAATGTGTGGCTTCTTTCCCGTGAGTTGGTGCTAAGCTCTGGATCAGAGAACTTTATTGCCTGAAAATATTCAGTTGACTTGGGAAAATTTTTTTGGCCTAGAAAAATACATTCATGGAATTTACTTGCATTTTCTGATAGAGAAACATCCTGTAAAAGGATTCTGGGGGTTATTTTGAAACATTTTCTGCTTATTTGCCAGCCGGGTGTTCATGGAAGTCTACTGTACATGAAGATGTGATGTATTTGATAGGGATGTTTAGGAACGTTCCAACCTAAGTATCAAGAGATGAATAGAGTTAATAGATGTTCCTATCACAAATTGTTTTCTGGCCAAATAGATTTGAAACAGAAACTCTTACCTTTGAATCTCAGTGCATATTAGAATTAAAAGGTTTTTGATGAGCCTTGCAACAAAGAAATGCATTTAATCTGTTTTGCTCATTTTCTGATTTTTCTGACATGGAACATCTTGTTCTGGAGCACTCACTGAATCTCGTGAGGTGGTGGAGAGTTCTGGGAAGAGGATGTTGAGTTAGCCCTGTAACTACTAGGAAGTGGAAATGGAAGGAACACCGGGACACATTATGTATTAGACAAGTGCTGAATGAAAATGCTTATTGTGTAGAATCTGGGAATAAAACAAGGATAATTAGCAGAAACAGATCCACATAAATAGTTAGCCAAATTCTTCACTGTCTTTTTTTCTCTTTCAACATATGTATTTGGTACAGGGTCTTACTATGCAGGTTGGGCTTGAAGTGATCCTCCTGTTTCAGCCTCCCCAGCACTGGGATTACAGATGTGTGCCACCACGCCCAATCTACAATCTTCTTTTGTCTCTGGTTCTTTGTTTAATGTCTGCTGTCTTTCTTGAGTCTTAGGCAGAATCACAACAGTCCCTTTTTATCAAACTTTCTTATTATCCATACAGCCCCTCTCTCTCTCTCTCTCTCTCTGTCTCTCTCTCCCTCTCTCTCCTCTCTCTCCTCTCTCTCCTCTCTCTTTCTCTCCAGGTTCTTTGATGACTTGGGGTGCTGTTTCTTACAAACTTTGCTAAAAAGTAGTTGGTTTTACATTGCCCCTCATCATAATCTGACACAGAAATATAACGGAGATAAGTTTGGAAATAAATTAGTAATGTGTACCATGGATATTCAACCAGGAATTGGTCCCAAATATGAAGATAGTCCCCACTGTGGATAGCCAGAGAATCGACCCCATTACAAGATTAGATTCATTATTGAAAAAGGCAGTTAGATTGTTAAAATCTAAGGGGGTATAAGTCAAACAAAAGGTCTGGGACCAAACCCTGGGCCTGGACATATTGAATAGAGATGAGATCTGTGGTGCAGAGAAGGGTATTGATATATTCTGGGAATTAGCAGACTGAAGAAGTTTCTCCAGGAACAGTAGTAGCTAAGTTTATTTTTCTAGTTGTGGACTTCACAGTTAACTTTGGGGAAATGTTTGAGCACAGGATGTTTTCTTGATGTTCATGTACCTGCAGCCACCTCAAACCCCAGTAGAGTTCAACGCCAAGTAGGATTATACTGAACAAGGGTTTTGACAATGTGAGAATCACTGGGTGTGGAAGCAGATGCCCATAACTGAAGTGCTCCGGACACTGAGGCTGGAAGCTTATGAATTTGAGGCCAGCCTTGCTATGTAGCAAGACCTCATCTTAAAAGAAAGACGTTGAAAAAACAAATGCATACACACTGAACTCTATGAATAGAATATACTAGTCATAGCAAGTTGGAAATAATTCGTACTTTAATGCCACTTGGTTTGAGAATATAATGAAAGGTAAAGGTTTTCCTCAAAGCTTGGTTCTCCATTTTTCCCTTTTCTTCAAGGGCTGCTCTGATGGGCATCTCAGCAAGACCCCGGTTCTTGAAATTCATGCACTCTAAGGGGGAAGGCAGGTCCTAAACAGACACCTTCAGTGATGTGCTACAGTAGACACTGCACTTTCCTTGATGGTGACAGAGTCTGCCCATTCTGGGGAAGAGAGAGATAGATTCGGGGCATTTCAAGGCTCTCAAGAGGAAGGGATTCTTGAGCCAGGCTTTGTAGAAGCAGAATTTCATGTTGCATGGGGAACAGCACTGAACACAAGAGACTAAGAGACATTCCTGGTGGAGACAGCTGGGTGAAGTACGAAACCCAGCTGTCTGTAGGGCTGCACTGCAGGATGCAAATGGATCTGAGGCTCAGGAGTTTCTCTAATTCTGGGGGCCTAAGATGTAGTTCAGCAGCACAGAACCTGCCTCGTAAGCACAAAGTCTTGACTTTGATTCCTGGTACCAACAAACAAACAACAGAAAAGAGCAGTCCCATTCTCTAATTCCTGCACAACTAAATACAATATCTTAGGGTCTTAAACACCACGAGTTTATCATGTGGCTCAAAAGCTGGACCCTGGTTGCACGGGGCTAAGACATCAAGGTGTGATAGGATTACCTTCATTTCTGAGGTCTTTGAGGGAGAATCTGTGTCTCTTTTCCAGCCTCTGGGGGAGGCCCGCATTCCTTGAATAGCAGCTCCCTTCTGTCTTCAAAGCCGGCAACACAGCTGCTCTGTGGCCCTCTTTCTGCTGCACATCTCTTTCTCTGTCTAGATCTATGGAAGGTTTCCCAGTTTTAATGATTTGTGTGGTTAGCTTGGGCCTATCTGGACAATCTAACATAATCTTCTATTGTTGTGTCTTATCCCTAATCATATTTGAAAAACCCTTTTGCTGTGCGAGGTAGCATATTCACGGCCCTTGGGATTAGGATGGGGCATCTTTGGGGAGATTTATCTGCCCATTTTAGGCAGGAATTGCCTTGGCGAAGAAGGCAAGGACTTTTGTGTCCTGCCATGGTCAGGAGCAAGATTCTAACTCCTCTCCGCTAGTTTGTACTAGGGCCTTCTGGGGCCTGCTTTTGTTTAGGGCTGGCGCCAGCCTCTGGTCACTATGGCTTTGACAGAGATGGACCAAGAGGAGAGGAGAGGAGGGGACAGGCGAGGAGAGAAGAGGAAAGCAGAGGAGAGGAAAGAAGGGGAGGGGAGTTGAGGGAGGAGAACAGGGCAGGGGAGGGGAGAGACTGAGGGCTGTTCATGCCTCTGGGTGGTACCTACACAGTTTAACCCCTGTTCAACAGGAATGTTGTTCAAAGCTACATTCCTCCTTCTCACTACTCACTGAATGCACACATACTGACATAAAAATGGGCTTTGACTTCCTACGCATTCCACCAGTGTTTCTGCCAGCTGTTTCCATCCTTTCTTTTAAATTTGAATGCACATAAGATGTGACAGCTCTTACCTACAGTCCCTTCAGCTGATCGAGTCCCATGCATGTATGCAGATGAACCTGTACCAGGCCAGCTCTTCAAATTATCTTATTTGGTATCTTACAGAAGGAATCATTGGAAAGTCCAGTATTTCCCAAGCTTCTTGTCCTCTTTCCACTCAATTCTAAATTTGATTTCAGTAAAAGTTTCAATTAAAATAAAACTCTTGATCAAACATAGCCCATAGCTTGAGAGTGACAGAGTGACTAGTCAATTTGCACAATTTTATGCATTAGGAAACTGACACCCAGATGGGTGACACATTAAACTCCCAACCCACACAGCTGCTTAACTACTTAGTGAAAAATCTAGGATTTCACACCAATATCACTTCTCTCTATACTTGTAAGCTGTAGAGTTTTTGGAAACTTAGTTTCAAGTCTCTCGGGTGTCCTAATTCTTTTCTGTTTTTTTGTTAAAAGCAAAATCATTTTTGAGTTACAGTCTCTTGGGCTCTTTGGCTTGGTCCTGCGTTGTAGAATCCTTGTGATCCTGGCCAGAAAAACAAGGAAGGGCTGCACATTGACATGCAGTCTCTCTGCTCCACACCACCACTGTTTCCTGACAAGCAGAGGCTGCCTTTGCTGGTTTATATTTCATTTTGAAAAGCTGGCTCATTTTACTTTTTTTGTGAGGCTCACACTCCCCTCACTTCCTCTCTACTTCTCTTTCCTTTAATAATAGCCCGCGCTCCGCACGCCTCCACCTTCCCTCCTGGGTTTAATCTCAGCAAAGAGCAGACACAAATAGCAGTGGCGGTGGATGTTGATGTAGGTGCTCGGGCGCTTCTGTGCTTGGGTCTTCTCTAGGTCTTCCCACCAGATGCTTAATTTCTCTCCTCTTTGCACAATTTTTTTTCTATTCTGCAGAAAAATGTACTCAGTCCTATCCACACGGCAGTTTTCTGTCAGCCCAGCCAGGGACCTAAAAGAGATGGCTGTGTTGAGCATGTATGTAGCACTTTTCCCCTTGGCAAATGAAAACCTTCCGTAGGGGAGAGAGTTGGCATCTTAATTACACTGCTAATGAGAAATGGAGGTGGCAAAAGGAGGAGAATGATCCGAGAATGGCAGGAGGTATGCTATTGATTTTACTTTACAGGTGGAGGCTTGTCAGGCCCAAGCAACTCTTTCCCTTTATCACTTGGGGCCTTAGGGGAAGTCACAATGTTGGAGAATTGATCAGTAGATGGGCTTGCCAAAAAATCAATCTAAACCTCTAGTGAAGACACTGAAAATAGCGATTTTTCTCAGCCTGCTGATGAGAAAGTCTTAGTACTGAGTCAGGTCCAGCTGCCACAGAACATACGGGGATTCCTTAGGGCCAGGAGCTGCGTGTGACCACAGTCCAGGCTGCACACCCATTCTCCTTCCTCCCAAATCTCTATTCCTCAATTTTCTCATCTGTGAAATAGAAACAGGCATACCTGACATCGAGGGTTGCTTTCAGGTGAGAGTGCCGTTACAGGGGATTGAATGAGGGTTAATCTTACCTTTAGGAATTTCTTAGTCTTTGAAGCAGAATAGTTTGTTTTAACACTGAATGGAATAAAGCAGAACCTTAGTTGATTCCCAGCCCTCAGGACTCTACACTGCTTTCATTAACAATTGTCCCCAGGATGATACGTAAAGGTACTACTTATCCAAATTATGGGACCCAATGGCAAGTCTAGACATGTTCAGTAGCTGGTTTTGAGTGAAGACTCTTTTGTTGTTTTTCGAGACAAGAATCTCTCTATGAAGCCCAAGCTAACCTCTAACTCACGGAGATCCTCCTTTTTCAGCCTCCTGAGTACTGGTGTTGCTGGGCTGGCTTTCTGTGAAGATTTTTAAACTGACATTGAGAGCTGGAGTTCAAGGAAACTGCTCTGAAATACTCTGTGAGCACTTTTAGGCAGCTAAAACTGATAGTTCAGTCTCCAAAGTACGTAGTTCTGAGAGTCCTTAGACAAGGACTTCCTGGCAGGTACCAAACAGTTTGGCTTGATTCTGGAGTGATCTCAGGAATGCTAACAGGCATGTTTCTTTGCAAACCACATGATAAAAAGATTTCTATAATAAATCCAGCTCCAAGAGGTAGCTGAAAAATAAAATATGTACCCCCTGCCACTGTAGCCAGATCTGCTGGGTTCACAGAGGAGACCTTTCTGGGTAGCATTTCCAACCCTGGCTCCTTTGATTAGGGTGGCAGTTCCTAGCTCTTCTGGTATGGGCTGTCAGTTTTTCCATTAAAGAGCTCAGCTTTCTGAAACGCAAACATCTGTTGTGTTTCCAATCCCTTTGAGTTTTGCTGACGGCAAGCATGCCCTGGACCACATCTTTGCCTAACTATTTGGTGTGAAATCCCAGGTTTTATAAGTCTAGTCTTTCCTGCACGAAATGCTGAGCAGAAAGCAGATCTGTGGGGAGCCTTAGAGGACAGAGTAAGAGACTCCTGGAATGCGAACTGGAACAAGCATCAATTGTTCTATTTTCTTCGGAAAAATGTTAAGGTCAGCACTGCTGACCAGATGTGCTTCTCTTAGGAGCCAGCATTATGGTTAGAAACCCAAAGCAGGGCTTGTTTGTGTTAGGAGGCTTTGATTCTGCACCATTCTACCAATCAGTGTATGACTTTGGGTAAACATTTCCACCCCTCCAGCAATGACTTCCCCTTGGGCAAAGTGAAATGATTGGATATGTTGGATTCTAAATACCCGCTAGCTTTAACAATTCAGAAAATTCCAGAGAAAATATCTTGTTGTAGCTTTCACTGTAGTACTCCACAGAGCCAGCAGATGGCAAACTCGCATTACAGTCGGAATAGACACCGAGCTGTGACAGTGGTAGCCCTGTGGTGAAGATTACCCAAAGTGGTACATAGTAATAGTCATTAAAAAAATACTGTCTAAACAGGTAGCTTCATAAATTTATAGGAAAAGACTCTTTATTTCTCTTACACTGGTTCGGGACACAACACAGTTGAGGTTCTTCTGAACTGTGCATTGAAAGACAATGTACCCACGCGCACAAACCACCCACGACCTCCCTCACTCACACGTTGACTGATTTATTCAATAACTATTCCTCAAACATCACACCCAGTCCTGGGCTCAGCACTAAAGATGTTGAGATAAAGCAAGGCCCTGTACTCAGGAAGCCTGAGCCTCCACCGGCCCAAGTCAAGTTTTGGGTGAAAAGGTGTCCCTGTGGTTGATAGTCCACAGAGAAGTACACACTTGGCTGTAGCACAGATTTTGGATGAAGGAATAACAAGGATAACCTACCAAGTATGATACGGGATGGGTAAGAAGCAGTGAATTTTCTTAGCAGACAGGAAATTAATGCAAAGCTGTATGGGCAAGAGAAGGCGAAGGGCATTCTGGGAGCTAAAGCAGCGAGCATGCCCGTGGGACTGCAGCAGGCAGGCTGTGGTGGGAGCTGAGGGGAGGCTCTCAGGGGCCCTCCAGGTCATGGGAAGGGGACATTTTTCCCCCACAGAACTCTGGCTTCTCTCCATGACGCTGTTAACAAGGATGATTTTATCAGACAGATGAGATAGTTGATGCCCAGCCCCCAAATAAAAGCGAGAACCAGCTCATTTTGATAGGGAAGCCCCTACCATCCATTCCCTCACCTGCCAAGAAGGTCATAGTCAACACTCCTTTTGCAAAAGACAACTTAACAAGAAAAAAGCATAATGGGTTTACTTAATCAAAGTTTTGATGACAGGGAAGACTTCACAAAGGAAAACCAAAAGACCCAGGGAAATCAATCATTTCTGTATTTAGATTCAGCGATGAAATCTAGATAGAAGTACGATTGGTGATGGGGTGGTGCTCACTGGCAAGGGACTGGGAAGAGACCTAACAGGGCCCTTCCGTTTGGGTTTTTCCTGCCTCTCTATGTAAGAATGTTTGATCCTCTTCATGTGGGGCCCTTTCTAGAACGAGGGTTTTCAGGAGTGAAGGGAGAGAGTTCTCTTTCTGGGCTTTATGGCTGACCTTGGGGGGGAGATTTCAAGCTTTTGCTCTGCCTAGGAGAGGAGGAATTTTAGTTTAGGTGACTCATTTTGTGGGAGAAAGAATGGAAGGAGACAAGAGGGCAGGGAGAAGTCAGAAAGACCCTGCCAGGGCCCTGTGGATCAAAGGAAGCATCATGCCAAGGCACCATGCTTGGGAATGTTGTGCTTGGATCCTCATCAAAATGCAAGAGATAAGGGCCGGCCAGATAGCTCAGCAGACTAAAGTGCCTGCATAGGCAGATGCAGGGACCGGGATTTGATCCCTGGCATGCCGTGCTGGCCTCACTCCCAGGGGGTTGCTGAGATGGGGATTGAGACTGGGCATGGTGGCACAGACTTGTAATCCCAGCACTTGGGAGGCTGAAAACAGAAGGATCGCTATGATTCCGAGCTGTGTAGTGAGACCCTGTAGACTCTGTACTAAAGACATACATTTAAAAAAATTAATGAAAGAAAAAGTGCATCACTCTGAGAAGCAGAACTAACTTGGATTAGTTTACATTAGGAACGTTCACTGTGTTTTTGGATAACTCAGTCTACACTTTGATGCCAACTACTCAATGTGCAAGTAACTGCTGGGGGTACCCCGGCCTCTCTCATATCTGCATACTATTTGGCCTAACCTCCATACTACTGCTTGTGTGCCCATGCGCCATGCATTCTTGCTATCTCCAGTGCAAGAATCTGCAGCACCGATCACTAAAGCAGCCTGGAGCTTGGCTTGCGAGGTCTCTCCTGCCTCTCTCCTGCTGGCCCCTCACTACCTCCTCCACATCAGTTATTTGGTTTTCTCTGACAAGCTCAACTCCTCAGTAACATGGCCACTTAGCAAGCGACACTGAAGTAGCTCCCAGAGTGTTTTACATAATAGAGGGGACAAATGGCACACCACTGTGGAAATTTTGGCCATAAAATCAAGACAGATATTAGATTTTAAAGATTTAAGGTGAAGACAAACAAATTAGGTCTGCGTTCTGCTGTATATCTTAGTGAGCCCGCAGTGCTGAGGGGGATAAAGTCATGCCGTGAACTCGCACAATCAGTCCCTACACATTGCCCCCTCTCCAGTTTGGTTTTAAGTGTCCAGAATAGCAAGTTCTGTGTGCCTAGACATTTGCTCTAGAACGTGCACAATCTGCACTCAATGACTCTCTCTCTGGCTGCCTTTATGGGGGAACTGAGAGCATTTCCATAATGCAATTCTGTGTGTGAGAAACTGGAGATGCTTCAGGGCCACTGGGAATTTTTCATTTAGCATGTAGCAACACACACAACAGGCAGGGGAAAGAAAGACTGAGGAAGAATCAAGAACTATTTATGTTTAGGGCTTTGGTGCCGTTTGGCAAAATGCAATGGCCTGCCACTTGCTGTGAGCTGTCGCGTTCCTTGATTTAACTGTACATCTAACTGTATTATTATAAATATAATGAAGATCTATTTGGGAATCAGCCCAGAGTTCTAGGCAGGTTTATTAGTATCCATAAATATTTATGTTTCAGATGTAATTGTATTCCATTTGATATTCTCACCCATAAAATTCATGAGACTACTTATTTTGTCATCTCAGCCGGGGCTCCACTCTGAGGCGGCAAAACAAACTGGAGGTGCGAACAGTAAGGATCTCTCAGTGGACCAGAAACACAGCTTCAAATAAAGCCCACTTTACCTAAAACGACAGTGCGCAGAGTGCGCCTGACCCATGCGCGGCCCCTTCCGTAACATCCTTCACACGTTCCCTTCCCGAGATGGTCACCCAGAGACTTGTAAGATGAGACTACCAGCTAAGAAGCTGCGTATTTTGGG
The DNA here is from genome assembly GCA_002564305.1 of Octomys mimax. Lineage (NCBI taxonomy): Eukaryota > Metazoa > Chordata > Mammalia > Rodentia > Octodontidae > Octomys > Octomys mimax. Next base: position 10,914 of record NDGM010688999.1, read on the forward strand.
GAAGAAGAGATCTGAGGGATAACCTTTCTACGTGTGACACATACCAAACATGGCCATGCCTCCAAAGTTAGGTAAAATGTTAGTGCATTCTCTTGCTTCTCTATTCCAAAAAAGTTGTATCTACTCAAATTGATATCAAAGTAAACTATGAGAAAGCCAACACATAAAGTAGTATGAAAACAATTTCTGCTCTAACCCACATTATTGAAATCAGATCGTGGTCTCCACAGGACCCGGGGAAGATTCCAGAATGGAGCCTACAGGGTCACTCTGACTATGTGAGGAAGAGTGAACTTTGTAGCCCATATGGCTACTGGGATGAGGAGGGGAAAGAGCAGCAATTGCACAGGGCAGCCCTGACATGAAATGAAGATGAAAGAACTTTGGCAAGAGAAGTGTGACTGCCAAGACCATAGACTCTCCTCTACCTATATCCAGGTGGCCCTGGCTGGGAAAAAGGGGCGCATGTGTCAATATGATGACTTTAGAAGGCGGTTTCTCAGGGACTGAAACAGCTGTTTTCTACATTTTGTTCCAACAAGGCTAACAGAAAGACACTGAGGCTGAACGATCTATGAAAGATACTCTAAGAAATGCCCCTTAGAGTCCAAGTAAGTGATCCAAACTCAGAGTGGTTGAAGGTCACAGGACAAGTGTGATACAACCTCTTGGGCCAATGGCTTGACCTCACTCTGACTGCCTTTGAAGTCAGATTTCTTCTAGCTTGCATATTAAATGAGCAAGAGAAGGAAGGTGAATAATGAAACAGCAATGTAGTAACATGCCCAGGAATGCCTTAGTGGGCTCACACGGATGCTTTTAGTTCATTCCCCCGAGATAGCCTCGGATCACCCTTGGCTGGAAGATGAAACAGACAGCGAGTCTCTGGTGTTACTTCTGGGATATAATCCCTCCTCTAAGGCAGCCGTCAGTCTGGCATCTGCCCCCTTTGTTTATCTGCTTCACACATATAGGCACGCACGCACGCACGCACGCACTACCCTACTGGAGCGCTCCACCCCTACCTCATGAACAGCTGTCTTTAAAGGCTGGATGTCCTTTGGCCCAGCAAAGCTATAGCAATTTAGACTGCGAAACCTCTCTAGGACATGAGGCGGGGGGTCCAAGCACGTCCCCAGAGCCAACCTTCCCTGCTTGGACATCCAAGCGTGTCTCACAGTGCAGTGGAAAGAAGAGCTGAAAGGCAGAACTTGAAGCATGGCTGTAAGCATCTGAGCGCTCAGCTTCAAGATCTTCATTATAAGACAGGTTTAAATCCCGGCTCTAATCCGCGCAGAGCGGTGGGTGTGATCCAGATGTGGAGAAGCGTGTGAAGAGGACTCATAAGTTTAAAACTCTTTGGATGTTTAGTGTCTTCTTGCCGGCAGCTCCTGAGAGGGACCCTGTGGTGGAACGCAGAACCCTGTACAGAGAGTCCTTGAATGTTCCTAACTTCTGCGCCCTGTGGTCGCTCTCTGCAGCCTGTGCAGGGAACCAGCTCTATCTCTGGGCTTCCTTCAGAGAGGAACACGATTTTACACCATTCTTTACATGTTATAGAGATAGTCACTTCCTACTGTTGCTATTAACCCAGCGGCAGGGGGTGCTTTAGGAAGCAACCAATTTTTTTTCTCATTATTGGGAAAACCGTGCAAGGTGGTTCTTAGAATACTTTTCCAAAAGTTATTTGTCTCTGGTCCTAGAACTTTACTGTAATTTCACTGATTTTCTTTTTAAAAAATTAATTAATTAATTAATGTATTCTGTGCAGGGTCTTCCCCATGGAGCTCAGACTCCTAGTGATCCTCCTGTTTTCAGTCTCACCAGTGCTGGGATTACAGGCGTGTGCCTCCATGCTCAGGCTTGGTCATTGGCTCAGCACGTCTAGGGGCGGGGCCAGCACAGCAGTTGTTCCAGGGATTGAATCCCAGTCCCTGTGGTTGCCTAAACAGGTGCTCAGTCTGCTGAACTCATCAACCATCTCACCAACCCTGCACTGATTTTCTTGCTGATTTCTAGAAACTTCATTTGACATCCCTACTTTTCTACCTGCCATGTGCTCTGTGTAACAGATCATTTTTTCCTACTTCCTTTTGAGCCCAAAGTACGGAAATGTGGTGGCTGAATGTTTGGAGCGCATTTCCTGTCTAGCACCTCACCTGTCCTTTCTTTCCACACATTTCCCTATAAATTCACATCTTTGGTTTCTCACCCTTTTGATATCCTGACAGCTGGCATAATTTACATAGTAAATTAAAGCTTTTCTGTTTTTCTCCTTTGCTGGATGGCATCCAAGCAAAGGCATGCACCTGTCTTTTCTTACCTGTGACATTTATGGCAGGAGCCATCTTCACTGCCTCCTTTCACATTCAGTTTATGCTTGGCTATATTGGGATACAAATCAGATTAGTTATTGATCATTTGGCAAATATTTGAGCTGCCAATTCAGTCTGTGTGAAAGACTTGGCAAACAAGCATTGAGACGATTGAAAAGATTGAGAATCATTAAGGTTTTAGATAAAGGGGAGCAGTGTATTGTTCAAAAGATGTTAGATGGGACGTGCTTAAATATAACTCGTGACCCAGGAAAGTTGCAAAGGGCATTCCATGTCTCCTATTGCCTTTGATCATTGTTCTTGAGTTGATAATTAATTGTTTTTTGTTCAAAAGCATGAATAGCTTTTAAAATCATATTCCATAATAAAAACTACATCGAGGAACTAAAAATTCTTATAGATAGTAAACTAAGGAGTGCCTGCAGTGGCATTGATTTCCATTTCCTATTTCTCTTATTGAGGAAATAACGGCTAAGGAAATATTTTTTCATTATTTCCTCAATGTTTTGTTTTGCAAAATTTTGTCTCTACAGAAATATTTTGAAAGGTGCAATAGATTACATTTTATCTTTCCACCTACATTTACCAATTTTTAAGCATTAATTCATGTCCTTTATCTCACTTTAAATTTACTCTTTTCCCCAGAGTCACTGAAAATAAGTTACAGATATTATAATTTGCTCAGTGTACCACTAAATTCTTAAGTGTGTTTGTTATTCCTCTACCATATTATTATAGTCAAGAAACTTAAGTGATGTAATTTTTAAGTAAATAATCAGATTTTTTAAAGTCCTATACTTTATATAGTAAAATACTTAGATTATATAGTCCAGGGCTGGAAAAATGGCTCAGTAAAATAAGCACTTCCCTGGCAAGTGCAAAGGCCTAAGTTCAATCCCCAGTTCCACCAATATATATATATATATATATTCCAATCTATCTTGACAGTGCATATAATTTTATAATCTATGCATCTATCAAAACAAAGGACAATCCCATCGCCCCAGATGACGTACCCTTTCTCACTCAGTCATTTCGCTCCCTGAAACAACTTCTGATCTGCCCTCTACCACCGGAGACTTTAGAACTTCATATAAATGGATTCAGATAGAAGATTCATTTCAGATTAGATTTTTCTCTTATACTGACTTATTCTTCAATGCTATGGTTTATATCAGTGATCACTCCTTTCGTTGCTGCTTAGTAGTGCATTAACTACATACAGCTCAATCTGTCATCTTCTCTGGGATGTTTGGCTATTCTGAGCATCCTTGAACAACAAGTTTGGAGCACATTGATACAACAGTGTGGCCTAGTATACAGTTCCTATCCAAATGATCCCAATTAAATTAACCCTCCAATGTCTCTTGTACCTTTTTCTTCAATTCCAGAATCAAATCAAGAACCACACATTACGTATGGCTATGCCGGCTCCTTGAATCCTTTTAAGAAAATATTTCCTATTATAATTTTTTTAAACGATGAGAATATTATTTTACAGAATGTGGCCTATGTTGGCCTAGTCTATTATTTTAACACAATCAGGGTACATTAAACCACTGTGTCAATACCTAGAATAGATGATTGCAGAAGTCAGCCTCTCAGGTGCCCTCGCAACCTTAGTTTTCTGGGGCTGTGCCATGTGTAATCTTTCTGTAAGTTAGGTCAGTGCTGGCCAGCGTGACCAGTGGAATTCTGTAGGTATAATGAGGTGTTTTTTAAAACCTAAACTAGAAGCATACTGTGGCTTTTTTACTTTTTTAGTTCATTTTGCTTTTTTTCTGAGGCAGGGTCTTGCTACACAATTTGGGCTGGCCTTGTGCTCATGTTTGTAGCCTGGTCTGGCCTCAAACTTGCAGAGATCCTCTTCTCTCAACCTCCTGAGTGCTGGGATCACAGGCATGTGCCACCATGCCCAGTTGTGGAGCCAGCACGACACTGGGGACCAGGGATCAGACTCGGGTCCTTGTGCTTTCCAGGCAGCTGTCTGTGCCTCTGAGCTATCTTCCCAGCCCCAGATATTGTGGCTTCTGCTTCATTTCTTAGTTGCCTTGTTTCAAGGCTAGCCAACTATCATTTCATACAGATACTCAGACTATCTTGGGTAGAAGCTCAAATAGGGAAGAACCAACTGCCCAACATCAAATCCCAGTCATATAGCCGCGTGCAGGTGGTAGCCACTTCCCAGCCAAGCCTGCAGCTTATCTTCTCAGCTAATGTCTGACTACAATTACAT